>JABSTR010001707.1:0-106064 GCA_013339765.2 Haemaphysalis longicornis
GTCACTCTTTTTTGTTCATACGCTCTTCCTGCCAAAGTCGGGGAAGCCCTTACTGCATCGCTGTAAAAGAGCGGGAAGAGAATGCAAACTATCTGGCGTTTGCTTTTTGGGTTAACAGGTATGTTTATGATGTGCATCTTACCCATTACAGCATGTTCGGTCAAATGATTCGTCAAAGTCGTAGGCAGCAGGCAGTGACCGAGAGTTCGGTCACACCAGAAGTGACCTAATTAAAGAAACTCGTTTTGAAATCAGACGAGGAACGGTATGCAGTTCTGCTGCCTTGCATCGGCGTCGGTGGTTCAGTGGTAGAATACTCGCCTGCCACGCGGGTGGCCCGGGTTCGATTCCCGGCCGACGCAGGTCAGCTCTTTTTGTTCATACGCTCTTCCTGCCAAAGTCGGGGAAGCCCTACTGCATCACTGTAAAAGAGCGGGAAGAGAATGCAAACTATCTGGCGTTTGCTTTTGGGTTAACAGGTGTGTTTATGATGTGCATCTTACCCATTACAGGATATTCGGTCAAATGATTCGTCAAAGTCGTAGGCAGCAGGCAGTGGACCGAGAGCTTCGGTCACACCAGAAGTGACCTAATTAACGAAACTCGTTTTGAAATCAGACGAGGAACGGTATGCAGTTCTGCTGCCTTGCATCGGCGTCGGTGGTTCAGTGGTAGAATACTCGCCTGCCACGCGGGTGGCCCGGGTTCGATTCCCGGCCGACGCAGGTCCTCTTTGTTTGTTCATACGCTCTTCCTGCCAAAGTCCGGGAAGCCGTACTGCATCACTGTAAAAGAGCGGGAAGAGAATGCAAACTATCTGGCGTTTGCTTTTTGGGTTAACAGGTTGTGTTTATGATGTGCATCTTACCCTTACAGGATATTCGGTCAAATGATTCGTCAAAGTCGTAGGCAGCAGGCAGTGACCGAGAGCTTCGGTCACACCAGAAGTGACCTAATTAACGAAACTCGTTTTGAAATCAGACGAGGGAATGGTATCCAGTTCTGCTACCTTGGCAATCGGCGTCGGGTGTTCAGTGGTAGAATACTCGCCTGCCACTCGGGTGGCCCGGGTTCGATTCCCGGCCGACGCAGGTCGCTTTGTTTTGTTCATACGCTCTTCCTGCCAAAGTCCGGGAAGCCGTTACTGCATCACTGTAAAAGAGCGGGAAGAGAATGCAAACTTCTGGCGTTTGCTTTTTGGGTTAACAGGTGTGTTTATGATTGTCATCTTACCCATTACAGGATATTCGGTCAATGATTCGTCAAAGTCGTAGGCAGCAGGCAGTGACCGAGAGCTCGGTCACACATAAGTGACCCTAATTAAACGAAACTCGTTTTGAAATCAGACGAGGGATGGTATCAGTTCTGCTGCCTTGCATCGGCGTCCGGTGGTTCAGTGGTAGAATACTCGCCTGCCACGCGGGGTGGCCCGGGTTCGATTCCCGGCCGACGCAGGTCGCTTTGTTTTGTTCATACGCTCTTCCTGCCAAAGTCCGGGAGCCCTTACTGCATGTTAAAAAGCGGGGAGAATAAAACTATCTGCTTTGCTTTTTGGGTTAACAGGTATGTTTATGATGTGCTCTTACCCATTACAGCATGTTCAGTCAAATGTCGTCAAAGGGAAGCAGTGACCGAGAGTTCGGTCACACCAGAAGTGCATTAAAGAAACTCGTTTGAAATCAGACGAGGAACGGTATCAGTTCTGCCCTCGAATCGGCGTCGGTGGTGATTCAGTGGTAGAATACTCGCGCCACGGGGTGGCCCGGGTTCGATTCCCGGCCGACGAGGTCATTTTTTTTGTTCATGCTCTTCCTGCCAAACGGGGAAGCCCTATCTGGTAAAAGAGCGAGAGAGAATGCAAACTTCTGGCTTTTTTTTGGGTTAACAGGTATGTTTATGATGTGCATCTTACCCATTACAGCATGTTCGGTCAAATGATTCGTCAAAGTCGTAGGCAGCAGGCAGTGACCGAGAGTTCGGTCACACCAGAAGTGACCTAATTAAAGAAACTCGTTTTGAAATCAGACGAGGAATGGTATCCAGTTCTGCTGCCTTGCATCGGCGTCGGTGGTTCAGTGGTAGAATACTCGCCTGCCACGCGGGTGGCCCGGTTCGATTCCCGGCCGACGCAGGTCGCTTTGTTTTTGTTCATACGCTCTTCCTGCCAAAGTCCGGGGAAGCCGTTACTGCATCACTGTAAAAGAGCGGGAAGAGAATGCAAACTATCTGGCGTTTGCTTTTTGGGTTAACAGGTGTGTTTATGATGTGCATCTTACCCATTACAGGATATTCGGGTCAAATGATTCGTCAAAGTCGTAGGCAGCAGGCAGTGACCGAGAGTTCGGTCACACCAGAAGTGACCTAATTAACGAAACTCGTTTTGAAATCAGACGAGGGAATGGTATCAGTTCTGCTGCCTTGCATCGGCGTCGGTGGTTCAGTGGTAGAATACTCGCCTGCCAACGCGGGTGGCCCGGGTTCGATTCCCGGCCGACGCAGGTCGCTCTTTTTTGTTCATACGCTCTTCCTGCCAAATGTCGGGGAAGCCCTTACTGCATCACTGTAAAGAGCGGGAAGAGAATGCAAACTAGTCTGGCGTTTGCTTTTTGGGTTAACAGGTGTGTTTATGATGTGTATCTTACCCATTACAGGATATTCGGTCAAATGATTCGTCAAAGTCGTAGGCAGCAGGCAGTGACCGAGAGTTCGGTCACACCAGAAGTGACCTAATTAAAGAAACTCGTTTTGAAATCACACGAGGGAATGGTATCCAGTTCTGCTGCCTTGCATCGGCGTCGGTGGTTCAGTGGTAGAATACTCGCCTGCCACGCGGGTGGCCCGGGTTCGATTCCCGGCCGACGCAGGTCACTCTTTTTTGTTCATACGCTCTTCCTGCCAAGTCGGGAAGCCCCTACTGCATCACTGTAAAAGAGCGGGAAGAGAATGCAAAACTAGTCTGGCGTTTGCTTTTTGGGTTAACAGGTGTGTTTATGATGTGCTCTTACCCATTACAGGATATTCGGTCAAATGAGTCGTCAAAGTCGTAGGCAGCAGGCAGTGACCGAGAGTTCGGTCACAGCAGAAGTGACCTAATTAAAGAAACTCGTTTTGAAATCACACGAGGGAATGGTATCCAGTTCTGCTGCCTTGCATCGGCGTCGGGTGGTTCAGTGGTAGAATACTCGCCTGCCACGCGGGTGGCCCGGGTTCGATTCCCGGCCGACGCAGGTCACTCTTTTTTGTTCATACGCTCTTCCTGCCAAAGTCGGGGAAGCCCTTACCTGCATCACTGTAAAAGAGCGGGAAGAGAATGCAAACTGTCTGGCGTTTGCTTTTTGGGTTAACAGGTGTGTTTATGATGTGTATCTTACCCATTACAGGATATTCGGTCAAATGAGTCGTCAAAGTCGTAGGCAGCAGGCAGTGACCGAGAGTTCGGTCACACCAGAAGTGACCTAATTAAAGAAACTCGTTTTGAAATCAGACGAGGAATGGTATCTAGTTCTGCTGCCTTGCATCGGCGTCGGTGGTTCAGTGGTAGAATACTCGCCTGCCACGCGGGTGGCCCGGGTTCGATTCCCGGCCGACGCAGGTCACTCTTTTTTGTTCATACGCTCTTCCTGCCAATGTCGGGGAAGCCCCTACTGCATCACTGTAAAGAGCGGGAAGAGAATGCAAACTATCTGGCGTTGCTTTTTGGGTTAACAGGTATGTTTATGATGTGCATCTTACCCATTACAGGATATTCGGTCAAATGAGTCGTCAAAGTCGTAGGCAGCAGGCAGTGACCGAGAGTTCGGTCACACCAGAAGTGACCTAATTAAAGAAACTCGTTTTGAAATCAGACGAGGAATGGTATCCAGTTCTGCTGCCTTGCATCGGCGTCGGTGGTTCAGTGGTAGAATACTCGCCTGCCACGCGGGTGGCCCGGGTTCGATTCCCGGCCGACGCAGGTCACTCTTTTTTGTTCATACGCTCTTCCTGCCAATGTCGGGAAGCCCTACTGCATCACTGTAAAAGAGCGGGAAGAGAATGCAAACTGTCTGGCGTTTGCTTTTTGGGTTAACAGGTGTGTTTATGATGTGCTATCTTACCCATTACAGGATATTCGGTCAAATGATTCGTCAAAGTCGTAGGCAGCAGGCAGTGACCGAGAGTTCGGTCACACCAGAAGTGACCTAATTAAAGAAAACTCGTTTTGAAATCACGACGAGGAATGGTATCCAGTTCTGCTGCCTTGCATCGGCGTCGGTGGTTCAGTGGTAGAATACTCGCCTGCCACGC
Organism: Haemaphysalis longicornis; assembly: GCA_013339765.2. Lineage (NCBI taxonomy): Eukaryota > Metazoa > Arthropoda > Arachnida > Ixodida > Ixodidae > Haemaphysalis > Haemaphysalis longicornis. The sequence goes on from JABSTR010001707.1 coordinate 4,285, forward strand.
GGGTGGCCCGGGTTCGATTCCCGGCCGACGCAGGTCACTCTTTTTTGTTCATACGCTCTTCCTGCCAAAGTCGGGAGCCCCTACTGCATCACTGTAAAAGAGCGGGAAGAGAATGCAACTAGTCTGGCGTTTGCTTTTTGGGTTAACAGTGTGTTTATTATGTGTGCATCTTACCCATTACAGGATATTCGGTCAAATGAGTCGTCAAAGTCGTAGGCAGCAGGCAGTGACCGAGAGTTCGGTCACAGCAGAAGTGACCTAATTAAAGAAACTCGTTTTGAAATCACACGAGGAATGGTATCCAGTTCTGCTGCCTTGCATCGGCGTCGGGTGGTTCAGTGGTAGAATACTCGCCTGCCACGCGGGTGGCCCGGGTTCGATTCCCGGCCGACGCAGGTCACTCTTTTTTGTTCATACGCTCTTCCTGCCAAAGTCGGGGAAGCCCCTTACCTGCATCACTGTAAAAGAGCGGGAAGAGAATGCCAAACTGATCTGGCGTTTGCTTTTTGGGTTAACAGGTGTGTTTATGATGTGCATCTTACCCATTACAGGATATTCGGTCAAATGAGTCGTCAAAGTCGTAGGCAGCAGGCAGTGACCGAGAGTTCGGTCACACCAGAAGTGACCTAATTAAAGAAACTCTTTTGAAATCAGACGAGGAATGGTATCTAGTTCTGCTGCCTTGCATCGGCGTCGGTGGTTCAGTGGTAGAATACTCGCCTGCCACGCGGGTGGCCCGGGTTCGATTCCCGGCCGACGCAGGTCACTCTTTTTTGTTCATACGCTCTTCCTGCCAATGTCGGGGAAGCCCCTACTGCATCACTGTAAAAGAGCGGGAAGAGAATGCAAACTATCTGGCGTTTGCTTTTTGGGTTAACAGGTGTGTTTATGATGTGCATCTTACCCATTACAGGATATTCGGTCAAATGATTCGTCAAAGTCGTAGGCAGCAGGCAGTGACCGAGAGTTCGGTCACACCAGAAGTGACCTAATTAAAGAAACTCGTTTTGAAATCACACGAGGAATGGTATCCAGTTCTGCTGCCTTGCAGTCGGCGTCGGTGGTTCAGTGGTAGAATACTCGCCTGCCACGCGGGTGGCCCGGGTTCGATTCCCGGCCGACGCAGGTCACTCTTTTTGTTCATACGCTCTTCCTGCCAAAGTCGGGGAAGCCCCTTACTGCATCACTGTAAAAGAGCGGGAAGAGAATGCAAACTATCTGGCGTTTGCTTTTTGGGTTAACAGGTGTGTTTATGATGTGTATCTTACCCATTACAGGATATTCGGTCAAATGAGTCGTCAAAGTCGTAGGCAGCAGGCAGTGACCGAGAGTTCGGTCACACCAGAAGTGACCTAATTAAAGAAACTCGTTTTGAAATCAGACGAGGAATGGTATCCAGTTCTGCTGCCTTGCATCGGCGTCGGTGGTTCAGTGGTAGAATACTCGCCTGCCACGCGGGTGGCCCGGGTTCGATTCCCGGCCGACGCAGGTCACTCTTTTTTGTTCATACGCTCTTCCTGCCAAGTCGGGGAAGCCCCTACTGCATCACTGTAAAAGAGCGGGAAGAGAATGCAAACTATCTGGCGTTTGCTTTTTGGGTTAACAGGTGTGTTTATGATGTGCATCTTACCCATTACAGGATATTCGGTCAAATGAGTCGTCAAAGTCGTAGGCAGCAGGCAGTGACCGAGAGTTCGGTCACACCAGAAGTGACCTAATTAAAGAAACTCGTTTTGAAATCAGACGAGGAATGGTATCCAGTTCTGCTGCCTTGCAGTCGGCGTCGGTGGTTCAGTGGTAGAATACTCGCCTGCCACGCGGGTGGCCCGGGTTCGATTCCCGGCCGACGCAGGTCACTCTTTTTTGTTCATACGCTCTTCCTGCCAAAGTCGGGGAAGCCCCTACTGCATCACTGTAAAAGAGCGGGAAGAGAATGCAAACTTCTGGCGTTTGCTTTTTGGGTTAACATGGTGTGTTTATGATGTGTATCTTACCCATTACAGGATATTCGGTCGAATGAGTCGTCAAAGTCGTAGGCAGCAGGCAGTGACCGAGAGTTCGGTCACACCAGAAGTGACCTAATTAAAGAAACTCGTTTTGAAATCACACGAGGAATGGTATCCAGTTCTGCTGCCTTGCAGTCGGCGTCGGTGGTTCAGTGGTAGAATACTCGCCTGCCACGCGGGTGGCCCGGGTTCGATTCCCGGCCGACGCAGGTCACTCTTTTTTGTTCATACGCTCTTCCTGCCAAAGTCGGGGAAGCCCCTACTGCATCACTGTAAAAGAGCGGGAAGAGAATGCAAACTATCTGGCGTTTGCTTTTTGGGTTAACAGGTGTGTTTATGATGTGTATCTTACCCATTACAGGCATATTCGGTCAAATGAGTCGTCAAAGTCGTAGGCAGCAGGCAGTGACCGAGAGTTCGGTCACACCAGAAGTGACCTAATTAAAGGAACTCGTTTTGAAATCAGACGAGGAACGGTATCCAGTTCTGCTGCCTTGCATCGGCGTCGGTGGTTCAGTGGTAGAATACTCGCCTGCCACGCGGGTGGCCCGGGTTCGATTCCCGGCCGACGCAGGTCACTCTTTTTTGTTCATACGCTCTTCCTGCCAAGTCGGGGAAGCCCTTACTGCATCACTGTAAAAGAGCGGGAAGAGAATGGCAAACTATCTGGCGTTTGCTTTTTGGGTTAACAGGTGTGTTTATGATGTGCATCTTACCCATTACAGGCATATTCGGTCAAATGAGTCGTCAAAGTCGTAGGCAGCAGGCAGTGACCGAGAGTTCGGTCACACCAGAAGTGACCTAATTAAAGGAACTCGTTTTGAAATCAGACGAGGAACGGTATCCAGTTCTGCTGCCTTGCATCGGCGTCGGTGGTTCAGTGGTAGAATACTCGCCTGCCACGCGGGTGGCCCGGGTTCGATTCCCGGCCGACGCAGGTCACTCTTTTTTGTTCATACGCTCTTCCTGCCAAAGTCGGGAAGCCCTACTGCATCACTGTAAAAGAGCGGGAAGAGAATGCAAACTATCTGGCGTTTGCTTTTTGGGTTAACAGGTAGTGTTTATGATGTGCATCTTACCCATTACAGGATATTCGGTCAAATGATTCGTCAAAGTCGTAGGCAGCAGGCAGTGACCGAGAGTTCGGTCACACCAGAAGTGACCTAATTAAAGAAACTCGTTTGAAATCAGACGAGGAATGGTATCCAGTTCTGCTGCCTTGCATCGGCGTCGGTGGTTCAGTGGTAGAATACTCGCCTGCCACGCGGGTGGCCCGGGTTCGATTCCCGGCCGACGCAGGTCACTCTTTTTTGTTCATACGCTCTTCCTGCCGAAGTCGGGGAAGCCCTTACTGCATCGCTGTAAAAGAGCGGGAAGAGAATGCAAACTATCTGGCGTTTGCTTTTTGGGTTAACAGGTAGTGTTTATGATGTGCATCTTACCCATTACAGGATTCGGTCAAATGATTCGTCAAAGTCGTAGGCAGCAGGCAGTGACCGAGAGTTCGGTCACACCAGAAGTGACCTAATTAAAGAAACTCGTTTTGAAATCAGACGAGGAACGGTATCCAGTTCTGCTGCCTTGCATCGGCGTCGGTGGTTCAGTGGTAGAATACTCGCCTGCCACGCGGGTGGCCCGGGTTCGATTCCCGGCCGACGCAGGTCACTCTTTTTTGTTCATACGCTCTTCCTGCCAAAGTCGGGAAGCCCTTACTGCATCACTGTAAAAGAGCGGGAAGAGAATGCAAACTTCTGGCGTTTGCTTTTTGGGTTAACAGGTGTGTTTATGATGTGCATCCTACCCATTACAGGATATTCGGTCAAATGATTCGTCAAAGTCGTAGGCAGCGCGCAGTGACGGAGAGTTCGGTCACACCAGAAGTGACCTAATTAAAGAAACTCGTTTTGAAATCAGACGAGGAATGGTATCCAGTTCTGCTGCCTTGCATCGGCCGTCGGTGGTTCAGTGGTAGAATACTCGCCTGCCACGCGGGTGGCCCGGGTTCGATTCCCGGCCGACGCAGGTCCCTCTTTTTTGTTCATACGCTCTTCCTGCCAAAGTCGGGGAAGCCCTTACTGCATCACTGTAAAAGAGCGGGAAGAGAATGCAAACTATCTGGCGTTTGCTTTTTGGGTTAACAGGTATGTTTATGATGTTCATCATACCCATTACAGGATATTCGGTCAAATGAGTCGTCAAAGTCGTAGGCAGCAGGCAGTGACCGAGAGTTCGGTCACACCAGAAGTGACCTAATTAAAGAAACTCGTTTTGAAATCACGACGAGGAATGGTATCCAGTTCTGCTGCCTTGCATCGGCGTCGGTGGTTCAGTGGTAGAATACTCGCCTGCCACGCGGGTGGCCCGGGTTCGATTCCCGGCCGACGCAGGTCACTTTGTTTTGTTCATACGCTCTTCCTGCCAAAGTCCGGGAAGCCCCTTACTGCATCACTGTAAAAGAGCGGGAAGAGAATGCAAACTATCTGGCGTTTGCTTTTTGGGGTTAACAGGTGTGTTTATGATGTGCATCTTACCCATTACAGGATATTCGGTCAAATGATTCGTCAAAGTCGTAGGCAGCAGGCAGTGACCGAGAGTTCGGTCACACCAGAAGTGACCTAATTAAAGAAACTCGTTTTGAAATCAGACGAGGAACGGTATCCAGTTCTGCTGCCTTGCATCGGCGTCGGTGGTTCAGGGATTCTGCTTCCGGTAGCGCTAGCGAGCGGTCGCAGAATGTCGAGCTCCGCCCAAGGAGCGGCTTCAGCGGGCCTTTCGGCCCGCGGTAACAGGATATATGCCCAGGATGCTGATGATTACCAAGTACTTTTGCCACAGTTTCCTTCAGGTCAGTCGGTTTTAAACACGGTTTTTCTTCATGCCGACATGCGTGCCCGGCCTTACCGCGTTGAGGACTTTCGGGACGTTTTGGCTCGTCTGGAACTGCTCCCCGACGTCGTGGCGTTGGGGGCGTACCAGATGAGTCACGTTTGGGCAGTGACGTTCAAGTCGGCGGAGGGTGTAAAGAAAATTTCTGCACTCGCTGATATCAAGGTGAAGGATCGTCGGTGCCTTGTTATCGACCCGTCTAATCAAGAAGCCCGCCTCAAGCTTCACTGGCTGCTGCACAACGTGCCGGACGACGCCGTTCGCGCTGCGCTGGCGCCCTACGGGCGTGTCGGCGAGGTGCGCAGGGAGCGGTGGCGCGTCGAAGGCATCCAAGACAAGGGCTCGACACTTCGAACGGTGACCCTCAAGTTGAAGGCGGGCGTGACCATCGACGACCTGCCGCACGAACTTCGTGTGGCGGGTGACAAGGCCCTCGTCGTCGTCGCCGGAAGGGCCCCGCAGTGCTTACGTTGCAACCTCAAGGGGCACGTCAGGCGAGAATGCAAGGTTCCGAAGTGTTCTTCGTGCCGTCGCTTCGGGCATGATGCAAGCGCCTGCGTTAAGTCCTACGCCAGCGTCACCGGTCCAGCGAGGGAGGACGACCTCCGCGAAAACCTCATGGACGAGGCAGAAGCGGAGGAGACAGCTGCAGGAGTAGCCGACAAGGCGGTGAAGGAGTCGACGTCGGCGGGGCGGGTCGAGGCCGAGGCTGGCCAGCGCGTTCCTGAAAAGGAGCAGCCGGTCGAGCCGAAGACGCCTCCCCCTCACGTCTCGTCGAACGAGGACAACGGAACCGGAGCGGCCAGTCAGGGAACGACGGAGGTGTCGGCTCTAGCAGCCGAAGCCGTGCAAATGGACCTGAGTGGGGCCGTGGCAAAGCGACAACGAGAAAGCAACGACACAGAGCAGGGTGACGGACTCACCAGCAGCGAGGAGCCCCCGGCTAAGGCGGTTTCAGTGAGACGTCCGAGCTTCAAGCCGAAGCCCAACGTCCCACCAGACCGAACGAAAACTTCGGCTCCGCCCTCCTAGCCAGCACGTCACTACGAAAGGTAGTCGCCATCCTGTTCCTCAGTGTTTGTTGTTGCGCTGCTGTCTTGAATCGCCAACGAACTAAACGCAACAGTGTAGTTGGGTCAAGGCAGTATTTTTGGAGGGGGTATTGTGTTCCTGATGCTTATGCTTTGAGCTTTAGGTTTGGCTGGGGGGAGGGTGGCAGTGTGTATTGCAGCGGCCGTGAATCCCGCAGGCCATACGAATGTTTTATAAGTGCGGGATTTTGGAGCGTGTATGGGATGTTTGCAGTTGATGAAGCGTCGTTCTTTTTCGTGCTGCATGAATGTAAGTGTTGTGCGATAAGTCTAGCTCCCTCCTAAAACATGGTTTACTTGAGCAAACCAATGCGCATCGCCACGCTTAACGTCAGGGGATTTTCGGATCGGAGACGTCAAAATCAGGTGTATCGACTCGTAACAGATGAGGATTTGGACATCGTGGCCTTGCAAGAGACCAAAGTTGGGAGGGAGGACCAGACGGATCGTATGGTGCGGCCCTTTATTGCGCGCTATGATGTGTGCGTGTCGCATGCGGTCGGGTTTTCTGCGGGTTGCGCCCTTCTAATTCGGAGAAGCTTAGGGGCCGCTCTAAAGACTGTCACCGCCTCGGAAACGGGGCGGTATGTTGTGTGCGACTTGGAGTATTGTTCCAATGAATGGCGTGTAATGTGTGTCTACGGGCCCACCAATACAGCCGAAAGGAAGGCTTTCTTTGAAGAAATGCGTCCGTGGTGTGAGACGGAACGGCTCTTAATTTTAATGGGCGATTATAATTGTGTTTGCTCAGCGCGCGACAAAAGCAGCACGACCAATTTCAGAGACGCCAGTACGGTGGTACTGAATGAGATAGTAGCCGGATGCGCCCTGGAAGATGCAGGTGATAGCATGAGCAATGCAGGCACCGTTCGCTATACACACTTTCAGGGCAATAGTCATGCGCGGCTCGACAGGGTGTATCTTTCCGTAGAACTCGTACGTGAATGTGACAAATACGAAGTGACCCCTGTTTCTTTTAGCGACCATTGTCTGGTGTCGTTAACACTAGGCAGGGCCGCTAAACGTGGAAACGCGTTCTCCTGGGGTTTGTGGAAAATGAACAACAAACTTCTGCAAGATGATAAATTCGTCGAGGCCGTTGACGCATGCGCACGGACCTCGTTTAGCAGCTCAGACGTGACGAACTTCATTCGGAAGTGGGAGCTGTTCAAACAAGAAGTTAAGCTAAAAGGCCTTGAACGTTCTTCTGCAATGAAGAGCGACGAGAAAAAGAAAGAAGCCACGCTACGAAGTAATCTCGACGCTCTTATTGTAGCAGAATGTAGATCGCCGGGGACGTGCAGAGATGACATAAAGAATGTTAAAGCACAGCTCGAGGTCTTAGATCAGGGCAAATATCATGGCGCGCTTGTTCGCGCAAGAGCAGAAAAGATGCTGCTGGGAGAGGCGCCGACCAAAAGAGCCTTATGCTCCGAGAAAAAGTACGCTCGCAGAAATGCGATAGCGGAAATAGAAAGCGAAGGCGTCTTGTACAAGGATCAAGCCAGCATAGAACGCTGTTTTTGTAACTTTTACGACAAACTGTTTGCATGTCACGCTATTGATGTCGTGGCGTTTAAGGATGAATTTTTGAGATTGTTACCATGCCTAAACAAAGAGATGTCAGCACTGCTCGAAACAGACATAACGGAGAATGAAGTAAGAAAAGCTATAGAGGAGTTGAGCCCGGGAAAGACGCCTGGCCCCGATGGGCTAAGCGCTGCATTCTATAAAAGTTTAAAGAGTGCCTAAGTCCAGTGTTGTGTACGTTATACGCTGAGGCGTATCAGAATGGTGTGCTGCCACCGTCTTTTCATGAGTCGCACACCATTTTTATTCCTAAGTCAGATGATGACGCCAAACTCCGAGCTGTATCTGGGTATCGCCCAATCAGTCTCACTAATGTAGACTATAAGATTTTAATGAAAATTCTGGCGAGTCGTTTGCAGACTGTTATTAGGGACATCGTTGGACCGCATCAAACATGCGGTATAAAGGGGCGGTCGATAGTAACGAACATTCATACTGCTCGAAGTGTTCTTGAGTGTTGCGACAGCACTCAAGGTTCTCTAGCAATGCTCCAGGTAGACCTGGAGAAGGCGTTCGATCAGGTATCACACGAGCTCCTTATAGCCATGTTAGAGCATATAAATGTAGGGGCTGTTATTCTTCAAGGAGTGCGCATGGCGTATAGTGGGTGTTCAACTAGCCTCGTTGTGAACAAGTCGCTCAGCAAAGCAGTGCAGGTTCAACGTGGCGTACGTCAGGGTTGCCCATTGTCCCCATTGCTTTTCTGTGTATATGTAGAAGCGTTTTGTTTGAGTGTTATTGGAAGCAAAACCATCAACGGCTTTCGACTACAGTCGTGTGAGGTGCGTGTGTTGGCCTATGCCGACGACATTGCACTTTTCTTTATTGATAAAAGCAGCATAAGCGAAGCTGTAAAGACACTAAAGGCCTTTTGTAAATACAGTGCCAGCAGTGTGAACTGGCAAAAATGTTTAGGTTTCTGGCACGGCCAATGGGAAGAAGCCCCGGAGGTGTTTGAAAGCATAAGCTGGCAGACGACGCCAACCAAATACTTAGGTGTGCCTCTCGAAAACTACGAGGACAGTGATCCCTATTGGCGCAGACAGACAGCTGAATTGCGCGATAGAGCAGAAAAATGGCAAGGCACTGGGCTCTCCATTTTTGCAAGAGGCTCAGTCTGCAATGTGTTCTTAATAAGTAAAATATGGTACGTGCTCCAGGTGTTACACTGTTCGCGTGCGCATGTGCAGGCGTTGCACCGCGTTTTCGCCGTGTTAATTTGGGAGTCCACGTGGGAAAAAACAAGTCGAACGAACTTGTTTCGGCGCGTGCGTAGCGGGGGCCTTTCCTTGTCTCATTTGTTTTTACGACAGGTTGTCAATCGTTTTCTCTTCCTTCGGGATGTACAAGACCCCTTTTTGCGTACTGTTTGCCAAATGAAGTTGTCTGTGGTGTTACCCGATTTTGTTATAGCGTCAGCACGTTTCCCTGTCTTGACAATGAAGGGATACTTCCGCGAAGTTGTTCAAGCGACCCAGTTTTTGCGTGCCCGCTTCACGATGGAATACCTATGTAGCGTAACGCGGAAAAAATTGTATAATGATCTCGTTGACTCTGTATTTCCAGTTCCACTGTACCGGTCAATGTACCGTGCAGGGCCAGGCCAGGATGTGCTTAAACGCGTGAAATCTATGGCGGTACCGCCATGGGTTAAAACGTTCTTTTTTAAGCTCCACGCGGGTGTCCTACCAGTCAAAACGTGGCAAAAAGAGAAAGGACTGTACGTTCCGTGGGGGGTTGACTGTTATCCGTGCAAAAAGCCGGAGACAGTAGAACACGTGTTTTTAGAATGTTGGGATGGGGTCTTTTTTTGGGACGTGCTTCAGAGGACTTTGAAGAAAGATTTCCCTCTAGACGCCTACGGAATCAGGTTTATACCCATCGACAATGACGGCGGGTTGCCGTATGATGTGGTGATGGTTTTGGCTCTGCACGGCATTTGGAAATCTCGCATGGCTATACGCCACCGCGATGTTGATGCTAAGCGTTCCAAGGAATACTTTGGAGAAACTGTTCGTTTGATTGTAGAGGTTTGGAAGACTCAGCCTGACCCCCCGGAATGGCTTCCAGTAATGGAGTCGCTGACAAACCTTAAGCAGTTTTAGCCATTTCCTGCTAGCAAAAGACTGTTAGCAGTTTTATCAGTGTATGTTACAGCTTTGTGTACCTGTTTTTCTTGCTTTGTGTGCTTGTTCTCTGTCAAAGTGTGGCAATAAAGAAAAAAAAAAAAAAGGCGTCGGTGGTTCAGTGGTAGAATACTCGCCTGCCACGCGGGTGCCCGGGTTCGATTCCCGGACGACGAGGTCCACTATTTTTTGTTCACACGCTGTCCTGCCAAGTCGGGGAATGTCCCTACTGCCATCACTGTAAAAGGGGGAAGAGATGCAAACTATCTGGGCGTTTGCTTTTTGGGTCAAAGGTGTGTTTTATGATGTGTTTCTTACCCATTACAGGAATATTCGGTTCAAATGAGTCGTCAAAAAAAGTCGTAGGCAGCAGGCAGTGACCGAGTGTTCGGTCACACCAGAAGTGACCTAAATTAAAGAAACTCGTTTTGAAATCACACGAGAATGGTATCCAGTTTCTGCTGCCTTGCATCGGCTTCGGTGGTTCAGAGTGGTAGAATACTCGCCTGCCCACGCGGGGGCCGGGTTCTGATTCACGGCCGACGCAGGTCGCTCTTTTTTGTTCATACGCTCTTCCTGCCAAAGTCGGGGAAGCCCTTACTGCATCGCTGTAACAGAGGGGGAAGAGAATGCAAACTATCTGGCATTGCTTTGGGTTCACAGGTATGTTTATGATGTGCATCTTACCCATTACAGCATATTCGGTCAAATGATTCGTCAAAGTCGTAGGCAGCAGGCAGTGACCGAGAGTTCGGTCACACCAGAAGTGACCTAATTAAAGAAACTCGTTTTGAAATCAGACGAGGAACGGTATCCAGTTCTGCTGCCTTGCATCGGCGTCAATGGTTCAGTGGTAGAAAACTCGCCTGCCACGCGGGTGGCCCGGGTCGATTCCCGGCCGACGCAGGTCGCTCTTTTTTGTTCATACGCTCTTCCTGCCAAACTCGGGAAGCCCTTACTGCATCGCTGTAAAAGAGGGGGAAGAGAATGCAAACTATCTGGCATTTGCTTTTTGGGTTAACAGGTATGTTTATGATGTGCATCTTACCCATTACAGCATATTCGGTCAAATGATTCGTCAAAGTCGTAGGCAGCAGGCAGTGACCGAGAGTTCGGTCACACCAGAAGTGACCTAATTAAAGAAACTCGTTTTGAAATCAGACGAGGAACGGTATCCAGTTCTGCTGCCTTGCAGATTCAAACAGGGGTCAAATCCTTTATGTTAGGTTACATACAGGAACATTATTAGTACGAACATTTATGGAAGAAAGGGGGTTATTCGTACCATGGGGGACAGATTGTTTTAGTTGTAAATCCCTCGAGACAATAGATCATGTATTTTTGCATTGTGGGAGGGAGTATATTTTTGGGATGTGCTACAGAGGACATTACACAAAGATTTCCCACTAGATCCTCACGCTATACGTTTCCTTGCAATAGACAATGAGGATGGAGAGCCTTACGATTTAGTCATGGCACTGGGTCTCCATAGTATATGGCGCTCTCGTACAGCAAGGTTGTACAGTGATGTTGATGCGCGATGGGCAAGGGAGTATTTCAAAGAGAGCATTGGGCGATTTGTTGAAGTTATTAAGTTCCACCAAGAACTACCTGATTGGGCTGCGCAAATAGAGCAACTAATCCAATATGAGGGCATTTTAAATTGGAAAGGCAGCCTGTAGTGGCTGGCAACTGCATCCTACTTGTATGTGTACTATTTGCTGTGTTGAGATGTATTCTGTTGTGAATTGTCAAAGGAAGGCAATAAAAAGAAAAAAAAAAGTCGGCGATTCCACTTCCGGCCACCGAGGTGAGCGGACGTGTGAACATGAGCTCTCCTAGAGCGGATACAGCATCCCGTCAGGGTTGCGGAAACAGGAATGCTGTTAACGAAGACCAGGAGTATCAAGTCATGCTGCCAAGTATCCCATCAGGTCGTTCGGTAAATAATACTGTGTTTTTGCACGCAGACCTCAGGGCCCGGCCTTATCGTGTAGAAGATTTCCGGGACACTTTGATTCATCTGAAGCTGCTCCCAGATGTGCTCGCGCTGGGGGCGTATCAGATGAATCACGTTTGGGCGATAACGTTCAGCAGCGCAGACGCAACAAGGAAAATGGTGCAAGCCAAGGAAGTCACCGTGAAAGGACACCGCTGCGTCGTTATCGACCCCAGCAACCAGGATGTGCGGTTTAAGTTGCATTGGCTGCTGTACAACGTCCCGGACGACGACGTGCGTGTTGCCCTTGCCGCGTACGGCAAGGTTGTCAGCGTGACGAGGGACCGCTGGCGTGTTCACGGCGTCGTCGATAAAGGTTCGACGACTCGCTGGGTGACGCTTCAGCTCAAGCCAGGTGTCAAGGCCGACGACCTACCGCATCAGCTTCGCGTCGCCGGTGACCAAGCCCTGCTTGTGGTGCCTGGACGGGCGCCCATGTGTTTGCGTTGCCACTGCTCCGGTCACGTACGACGTGAGTGCCGTGTACCGCGCTGTGGTGTTTGTCGTCGGCTTGGCCACGACGATACCCAGTGCGTGAAAACGTACGCGAATGTGGCAGGGCCCGTGACGAACGAGGAAGACTCCGAACTCGTCATGGACGAAGCGGAGGCGGAAGCTGCTGCGGGAGGTGGAGGGGAAACGCCGCCCACCGAACCACCTGTAACACAGGTGGACCCCGCAACGAAGGAACCGGCCCTACAAGGCAGTCCTGGTGCTGACGGCGTCACCGGAGAGAAAATCAATGACGGCGACCCAATGGACGAGTCGGGGACGCTGAAAATCAACTCACGCGGCGAAAGTGACAACGACGAAGACAAGTTGGAAGCAGTGGTTAAAAGACCGCGCAAGGAGGACAGCAGCAGCGGTGAGAAGCCTTCGGCTACCACGTCTGCGGAACCGGCAAGGGAAACGTTCGCGCGACGATCTTCCTTCAAGCCGAAACCCAACGTGACAAAGGACCGTGCGGCGGCGGCAACGCCCCCACATTAGCGGGCAACGGCTACGAGTGTTGTGTGTTGAGGCGCTGAACCATTCGACGCGGAAAGGCGAGCCCCGAACACGAAGTGCAACAAAGTTGGTAAGGTCAAGCATGACTGCAAATATTACTACGGTCATTACGCTAAGTGTTCTTGGGGAAAATGTGTCTAGTACCGGTACACATTATTGGTTGATAAAGTGTTTTGTGCGCCCCTAACCTATTGTCCATGGCCGATAAAAGTCATGCATTGTGTGTGGGCACGCTAAATGTTCGCGGGTTGTCGGCCAGGCGCAGGCAGTACCAGCTTAGTCGACTGCTTCTCGACGAAGGTTTAGATTTGGTGGCCGTTCAGGAGACCAAAGTCGAGAGCCAAGAGCATACAGATCGGATGGTCCAGCCATTTACAACACGATACTACGTTTGTGTGAGCCACGCTATAGGTATGTCCGCTGGTTGCGTAATTTTTGTTAGAAACAGTCTAGGTATTGTGATAGAGGCGGTTGTAACGAGTGAGGTGGGACGGTTTGTTGTTGTTGATTTTTTGTACATTGAATGCCGTTGGCGTATTATTTGTGTTTATGCTCCTAATAAGGAAAATGATCGAAATGTTTTTTTTCAATCAGTAGAACCGTTTTTGAAGTGTGACAGACGTGTAATATTCTTGGGTGATTTTAACTGTGTGTGCTTTGCTGAAGATCGTTCCAAGAATTCAGCCACGCGTGATAGGAGTGCTTTGTTGTTGTCCACAATGACTGGTACCCAGTGCCTAGAGGATGTAGGACTCACACTCAGGAGCGGAGTTACCCCTCGCTACACGCATTTTCAGCGCGAGTGTCATGCCCGACTCGACCGGGCCTACGTGTCATTAGAGTTAGTTCCACTGATCAGCTCATATGAAGTAAAGCATGTGTCATTTAGTGACCATAGCTTAGTAATGTTCACTGTGGGAGTAAAGAAAAAAATGACCAATTTTAACTGGGACCTGTGGAAGTTCAATACAAAGCTGCTAAATGATGAGAAATTCGTGGAATGTGTAGAGGGACAGTTAGAAAAACTATTGTCATGTCAAACGAACAGCTACAGTGCGATGTGGGAAGAAGTAAAAAGTAATATAAAACTTATGGCAATAGAAAAAGGAAGCATCCTTCGCTATGACGAAAGGAAAAAAGAAAACGAGCTGAAAGCACAACTCGTCTATCTCACAGAAATAGAAAGCACCCAGCCTGGTACGTTTTAAATGAAATAAAAGACGTGAAAAACCAACTAGAAGTTATAGACACGGAAAGGTATCGGGCCGCAATGATCCGTTCTAGAAGCGAAAAATTGTGGGCGGGCGAAGCACCAAATAAAAGGGCTCTCAGTGATGAAAAAAGATACGCAACAAAAAATGAGATTAAATGCATACAGTATAAGAACCAAGTAACGGATGACAAAAAAGTAATTGAACAGGCTTTTATTGAACACTATCACGAATTGTTCGGTAAGAAAAAGGCAAACAGAAGAAGGGTTTGCAAATAATTTTCTGATGCGCATGCCCAGATTAGAAGACGAAGTTAGGCAGAGCTTGGAGCAAGTTATAAGCGTGGAAGAGATAAAGGACGCAATCGATGCACTCGCCCCTGGAAAATCGCCCGGACCAGACGGTTTGGGGCGGGATTTTATAAGGCCTTCAAGCACATGATAGCTCCAATCTTGCACGCCGTTATTGAGGAGTCGTATTCATTAAAGCGTGTGCCCCGGTCTTTCACAACAGCCAATATGGTTTTGATTCCAAAAACGGATGACCCAGAAAAACTCATATCGGTGGGGTCTTATCGTCCGATAAGCCTCACCAATGTAGATTACAAGATCTATATGAAGGTACTAGCAAAAAGAATGCAAACAATCATAAGAGAAGTAGTTGGCCCCCACCAGACGTGCGGTATTAAAGGACGGAATATTGCGACGAATGTGCACGTTGCGCGGAGTGTGCTAGAATGCTGCGACGCGTTTGAGAGCCGAGTAGCTATGATGCAGATAGATTTAGCTAAGGCATTCGACAGGGTATCGCAAGAAATATTATTTGATAAGTTAAAGCACGTGAATGTCGGAAGTGTTATTCTAGAAGGGGTAAAAATGGTGTATAACGAATGTACTACCCGCATTGTTATAAATAGGACTCTTACGGAAAGCATACCTGTTCGATCGTCCGTAAGGCAGGGCTGCCCGTTAAGTCCGTTATTATTTGCAATTTATTTGGAGCCTTTCTGTTTAAGTGTCATTAACGATGAAAGTGTAAGGGGCTTTCAACTACATACCAAGGAAGTTAAAATTCTTGCATACGCAGACGACATAGCGGTGTTTTGCACAGACAGTGAAAGTGTATTGAAGGTTGAGGAAAACGTCAGAAAGTACTGCACGCAGACTGGGAGTGCAATAAATTGGGAAAAGAGCGCTGGTTTCTGGCACGGTTGCTGGCAGAGCCCGCCCGAGTACTTTGCAAACATGCGGTGGACAACGCTGCCGACGGCGTACTTGGGAGTGCCACTGGAATGTTACAAAGAAAGTACGGAATATTGGGCAGGGGAAACGAAAAAAATGAACGAGAAGGTGCAGGGCGTGGCAGGGACGAGATTTTTCCATGTTTGCGCGTGCGTTTGTTTTGCAATGTGTTTTTAGTTGCTAAAGTTTGGTATGTGTTACAAGTGCTATTCATGTCTCGCGTCAGTGTTCAAAAATACACAGAGTGTTCGCAACGTTATTTGGGGATCTAGTTGGGAGCGAACCAGCCGAACCAACTTATTTCGATCTGTGCGGTGCGGAGGGCTTGGCCTTGCCCACCTATTTATTAGGCAACTCGTTTCACGCTTTATTTTCTTGCGTGATCAAAGTGACCCTTTCCTGCGTACTGTTATACAGGTGCGTCTTCAAAGCCACCTGCCTGAATTCATTGTATCATCTACTCAGTGCATGGGATGGTCCGTAACAGGGTACTTGCGTGAAGTTATTTCGTCGTATCGTTTTTTAATAGTTCGATTTTCGAGAGAGTATCTGAGCACAATTACAAGAAAAAAGTTGTACAGTGATTTGGTGGACACATTGTTGCCTGTTCCCCTTTACCGTGCAAACTACATTGGCAAGGAAGGCCAGGATGTGTTGAAACGGGTGAAAAAAATGCCAGTTAAACCATCAGTTAAGACTTTCTTTTTCAAGCTGCATACAAACACATTGTCAGTTAAAACGTGGTTGCATGAAAAGGGCCTTTTTGTTCCATGGAGCACGGACTGTCGCCTTTGCAAAACACCAGAAACCGTGGAACATGTATTCATTGATTGTTGGGACGCCGTGTTTCACTGGGATGTCTTGAAGAGAACCCTAAAGAAAGAATTGCCTATCAGTGCACACGGTATCCGCTACTTACCGGTTGATAACACAGAAATTCCAGTCGACCTGATAATGCTATTGAGCCTCCACGCAATGTGGAAAACGAGAACAGCGGTAGATAATGCAGATTTGCATGCACGCCCGGTACGGCAAAACTTCATTGAAAGTGTGTGTTATATACGTGATGTTTTTCAAGCCCAAAACGACCCCCCTGAGTGGACAAAAGTTCTGGATGAATTGGCGTGCCTAAAACAATTCTAGGCACTACATTCCGGCCAGTGTGTGGCTGCTGTGTTTGGTGTGTCTGATGTGTATTTCTATTTTGTTCTGGAGAGTGAACAGGCAATAAAGAAAAAAAAAAAAAACAAAAAAAAAAGTCGGTGGTTCAGTGGTAGAATACTCGCCTGCCACGACGGGTGGCCCGGGTTCGATCCCGGCCGACGCAGGTCGCTTTTTTGTTCATATGCTCTTCCTGCCAAAGTCGGGGAAGCCCTTACTACATCGCTGTAACAGAGGGGGAAGAGAATGCAAACTGTCTAGCATTTGCCTTTTTGGGTTAACGGATATGTTTATGATGCCCATCATACCCATTACAGGATATTCGGTCAAATGATTCGTCACAGTCGTAGGCAGCGCGCAGCGACGGAGAGTTCGGTCACACCAGAAGTGACCTAATTGAAGGAACTCGTTTTGAAATCAGACGAGGAACGGTATCCAGTTCTGCTGCCTTGCATCGGCGTCGTGGTTCAGTGGTAGAATACTCGCCTGCCACGCGGGTGGCCCGGGTTCGATTCCCGGCCGACGCAGCAGTCTTTTCTCGAACTAGCCGCACACATGATCCGTATAGCCCTATATAATACATCCGTATAGGGTTTCATTTGTTTAAAGGAACTGTTTTTATTTCGCGGTTGCTCCCTTAGCTTTTGGGCAGGTGTTCTAAAAAATACTGCAGTTGTTCCTTAGCCTATGACGGTGCAATGAAAGATGATTTCGGTAAGAAGAAAGCGTGGAAAAAACAAAACCATCTATTGAAAAAATTGCATAATTCAGCCTTCATTTCACGTGCGATATATTATATACATGGTTGGGTGGCAAACGTTTTCAATAATAGCCTTTGAGAAAACAGCTTTAGCGGATATCACATCCGCGGAAGAATACTGAAATTAGGGTATTTGCCTCCGCAAAGAAAATTCGATGTTGTAACCATGCGATTTTTTGAAGGTGTTGTGGGAAGTTCCACGGCGAAGGGGAACTTCCCACAGTGTTGTGGCTCTAAGTTCTTATATTTCTCTGATATGTTGTATCCCAAGAAGTCTACACATAAGCAACAGTTCAGGGTGGATGTCTTTTTCAACTACCGTACCTAGTTAGTATCGCGATATCCTCAACCCGCAGAAGTTGTGACCTGTATTGGCGCGTACAGTGTCTCTTCCTTACATTTGGCTGTCAGCAGTTTTACGCAGAGGGTGTTAGCAGTTTTTCGTGTCTTTGTTGCAGCCTCCCTGTCAGTGCCTTAAGGGTAACATTGTTATCGCATGGGCATTCATCCTGGTAAGGTAAATTCAACTGTTAACTATGAATTGAAGAGCAGGGAACATGGCTCTTTTTGTCGGCGACTTCGTTATCCTTAATGTCACAATGTTCAGGGACACTAAAGCCAAAGATTACCTGTTAACGTGTTAAAGCTTCCTACGCAGCTTACAGCAAGAGGGTTAAATACGGCGTTTCCAATAACCTTGTCCCATGTCAGAGATCGGGCAAGCGAGTTTGTGAAAACAGCCGGCTTGTTCGTTATGCCTTGCACAAGCAGTGCAGCGTTCGTGGGGCATCTGATTGTCGCAATAGGAAAACTTCATGTTCTTTGTTTCTTTGTTTTTCGAATAAATAGGCAAACTAGCGTACGGTGCACACGGTGTGGTCGAGGCGGGCTTCAGAGTGTGTGTGTGCAGCACTCAACGCTGTTGTATTGCTGTTCGAAAACGGAAAGGTATTCATGACTTCTTTAAACAGCGGTTTATTTCAATTTCGGTTTCTTTAAAACAAACATCGCAGCAAACATTGACGTCGACCCTCGGAGTGATTATGTCTGCGAAAATCGCTCTGTGTGGCTCTGAAACCGTCATATCTGAACTTTTCGCTCCAGAGATAAGAGTTAGATACCAAATATTAAGGTTTATATCGAAAGAACACGAATAGGAAAAACTGACGAGATAGTTAGCTACCTCTGCTTAGCTCACTAAAAAGTGTTTGTAAAGGCCTAGGTTTTTTCAGAGTTTTGTTTTGTGATGAATTTGGAGGTACGGCCATTAAACAACATAAAGAGTGGGGACATGATTCGAGCAATGAATACCAGTAGGCAACAAGGGCAGAGTCTTTACTGATATCTTTGTTGCCAACTAATACATAATGGAAATATGGCCGAAACGAAGTTTTATTTGCTGTTAGCTCAACTACTTCCGACAGGTACTTCCGACAGTCGCCGTATTAATTACTACATCATGCAAGATTACTTTAAAGATTGCATTGCTTCTGAAAATTGCTTGACGTGTGGGATGAAAGGTCGCTTTCATAAAACAAAGATCTTAGAAATTGTGCTCCCCTGGCATGCTATTCCCACTGGAAGCCCTTAAACAGATAGTAAAAAGGGGAGTGTCATGTGCAATTCTTTCTGAATATCGAACTACTAATATAAACTTTCCACTCACCATTCAAGTAACCAAACCAAAAAGCAATAAAGAGCTTAAGAAAGAACGCTCCATATGCACTCAAGCAAAATATGAATAGACATTTTATGACCGGATAGTGATTTATCATAAAAATGTATGAATATTGATCATGCGACATGCAGGAATTTTCTGAGGACTTCATTAGAAGTTGTAATCTTTAGAAGAAAAAATATGAAAACTCGCAGTCACGATATATTCCTATTTTTACTTTTACGTTGTATGCATGCGTGACAATGATGCGGCCAACTGTTTGTACTACAATACCGCCCTGTCTGTATGTATACAGTCACTTGTTTTCAGCTAAAAGTTGTGGCTACGAAACAAATCGTTGAAGATGAACACAAATAATTTTTATATTTGATCACTGGTTTTCAAGGAACGGTATTCATGCACTGAATATCTCGTAGGCATTACAATCACAACCAGTTTTCTATTACAATTTACTGCTTGCCCACCTTCTAGGGATAATGTGTAGCATCTTCAATGCGGTCGCCTGACAAAATGAAAGAACGCGTCGCGTCCCTATTAACGTACCGACTGGTAAGGACTGGAAGTGGAGCCAAGTTGTTTTCGCGTGTTATCCCCTTCTCAGTTGTTGCATTGCATAATAGCGCCGCAGATTTCCGCTAAAAAATCGCAATTCTCTCATCCTCGAGGCCAAGGCATTTATTTGGGTTGGCGTCATGACACTGATACAATAAATAAATAATAACAAATTGTATTCCTGTAGAAGGAAATATTTATAACTACTTGAGATGTTTGTGGTGTTGATGTGCCAGCATATAGGTATAAATTATCAAATGCGGAGCATTTCCGGGGGCACGACGTAATAAAAATACTTGCTGACGAAGAGCGCTTCTCCAAATCTCACGATATAAGGCCTCGTAGGCGGCTTTGTGGCGCAGTGGGGTAGAGCACCATGTACATTACGTTCCGCCACATATTTTTTTTTAATATAGTAGAAGGTGGCTCCAATCTAGGCTGTGAAGGTGGTTGGAAAGCAAAGCTGTAAACGACACCCACAACATTTGCCCATGCGACGTCACTTGAATTCACTCACACGGCTCTACAAAGAGTGAAACCAGAGATTCTGCCCGCCGTTACCTAGAATTCGCAGGGGCGGCGTCCCGAAAGCAGAAGCGTCGGTCACGGCCGGGCTAGAGCGGCGGACGCCACCGATGTAGCCCGGGCGCGCGTCGGCAGAAAAAAAAAAAGAACACGGTGAGGAGCGTCATTCTAAGGGTGAAGGCAGCGGAACCTAGCCATCCTGATGTGCTAGCTCGGGGCTACACCACCGATGCGACCCAAGCGCGGACACCGAAACAATTCGGCCAGTGATCTTATAGTGATTCCCATTTATACCGATTTAAAGTGGTTACTTTACTAAATTTGAGAAGTGCTAGAAAGCTAAGGGAATCTCTTACAATGGCTATTTATCAGAATCAGTTGCTCCTTTCGCCTGATTTTAATACCTGTTAAAACACAACCGAATTAGGTATACACCAATTTAGAGGACTGAGCCCCATTCGTTGCAAGCAGTGCGCAAAAGGTACTGTTTCTATAGCGGCCAGATGTCTGTATGTAGCCTCTACATCTTGTTTTCCCGCCCTGCAAACCAATCTTTAACGTATCTTTGCAGTACGACCACTTCATTCCGTCATGTCCGGATTACCCAGCAGGTGCTGTCGAACAATTTAATCAAGCCGTGCGAAGGAAGCACGCAATGGACGCGAAGGCTAAACAGGCCTTAAAACAACAGTCGCTAAAGCAGACGACAAAGCCGGGGTCGCGCCGATGCGCCCGCCAGCATGAGCGCGCGGGGAACGCTGGGTAATTCGTCGCGCCACCTACACTGTGCTCTGTGAGTGAAAACCGCCCTCCCCGTCCGCAGCCGCGTAGGGAGTTTCTTTTCCCGCACGCCACGAAAGAAGCGCTGGCTGGTAGAGGTAGAAAGCTTTGCTTTAAAAATGTCCCCGACCACGACATGAAAAGTATTGTTAGGACTGCGTCCCGCACAAAAGTAATAAAGCAGAGTAAGGAAAGGCTGAAACGAACAAAACAATTCCAGCCTTCCTGCACTTATATTGGCGAAAAACACCCAAAAGCTGCGTGTATGAGTAATAAAGATAGCAACTGACCTTTGCAGTTGGTCAACAACTTCCGCGTAAATTCGTGGCATGCAATTTTTCGGAATCGGCGCTTTTTGTGAAATAACCATAAATTAGGGAATTCAGTGCAGCAGGAAACAGTTTAGCCCCCGAACCCGTACAAACGCCTGTGACCTAGATATCAGCTTAGAAAAACACGTTCTGTGCGAGGTTCCGTTAGCCTTCAGCCCGTCGGCTTCATCCGTTAAATGTTTCTTCTTTAAACTTCATATCGGCACGCTTCCGGTAAAACCCTGGCTGCAGGAAAAAGGACTATATGTACACCCACGGGCACTTAACTGTCGATTATGCAAAAAGCTGGAAACAAATGAGCACATCTTCCTGGACTGTTGGGTTGCGGTGTTTTTACTGGGACATCCTCCAAGGAACCCTGAAAAAAGACTGACCATTAACGCCTTATGGCATTCGCTTTTTGCCCGTAAACAATTACGGAGGCGTGCTCTGTGATATGTTCATGGGTCTTAGTCCGCATTCTTGTGGAAAACTCGCATGGCAGTTTAAAGTGCCGAAGTAGATGCTCGCACAGTGCGAGAGTATTTCATTGAAAGCGTTGCTTATATAAGAAAAGTGTATAAAGTCATGCCGGAAGAACCTGAGTGGTTACCCATTCTGGATCTTCTAGCGCAGTTCAAGAGGTTTTAAGCCACCCCCTTCAGCCGCCTGGTGGCTGGATGAACTATTTTGTGTACTGGGCAGTGCGTTTTGTGTTGTCACCAAACAGGCAATAAAGAAAAAAAAGTCGAAGGTTCAGTGGTAGAAACTCGCCTGCCACGGGGGTGGCCCGGGTTCGATTCCCTGCCGACGCAGCTCAACACATTTTGCTCAAATTTTATTGAGATGAAAGTTACTCTGTAGCTGTAAATACGGAGGAAGGCAGCGAGGACCTCTCTGTGCTCCCTTTTTTGCTTTAAATTGTAAGATAAGTTAATACTTCGTGCCACGCTAAGAGTGTAGTCTGCAGTGCGAACTGGACGCTTTGCAGTTTTTTTTCTTTTTGAATTGCTGCTTCTTTAGTCATTTCTCACGTCAGTTGTTTTGCATGCCTATATACACAATGGAACTGCTTTAAAAAATGGGGTGCAGTCACAGCCACCACAGGGTATCGCGAGATGTCCACGCATAGCCATGGACATGCTCTGTTCGTGTGCTCTAAGGCGTATATACCGTGACACCTGGCCGTCTGTCCCACATAAGGCCTGCCGCATGACAGCAGCACGTAGTACACGACAATGCGCACACGGCACGGCACGAACGCGTACCGTGCCGTGCCGTGCTATGCCGTGCCAGTACCCTTTTTTACGGGGGTACCGTTCACCATTCTACATGACGTGCACAGACCCCCCGGGGCTGTAAAGCCACGCGACATCGCAGCACCGCGCAATTTTTTTCAGGTCGTGGGACAACGTGTGTCTCAAAGCTATCTGGAGAAGTAATTTTTTTCAGGTCGCGGGACAACGTGTGTGTCAAAACTATCTGGTGAAAGCTATGGTGAAATAAAATGCACAAACAAAGGGCAGGATGAATAGAAGAAGGACACTACAGAGGTCCCTTCCTTCTATTCATCCCGTCCTGTGCTTACCCATTTTATTTGACGTGTGAATGTAAGGAACCCCCACCGTTGTTTTCTTTTTGCAGGTACCTGATCCCTGACCTTCTCCGCCCTATACCGTTCCTGCCCTCTTCTCCTTCCCTAGCAGTGGGTTAGTCTGCCGACCAGTGCCTTGGCTGCCAACTAGGGGTCTTGGAATAAGGAACCACATACACACCTCTGCCACATAACATTTTCTACTACTGCTGCTACTACAACTCACCCGGACTTCATGTGTCGAAAAATAGCACAACCTGGCCATGAGCCCGTGCGAGGGCTACCCTGCCAATGCGAGCGCTCCGTTTGATTTTGAAAATTGAGCCCTAGCATTGCAAGTACGACTTGTTTGAAGCGCTCGTTTAACAGGCTCTTACCAATACGTTGTTGATAAGATTGGAATGGGCCGAAACATTTGGCAGCAAAGGTTACAAGCAGACATGTCCAGGGGCCTATTTAATATTCAAACCTAAAAAACTTATGCAAGAATCATGTGGCACGTCAGGCGTTACAACAAGGGGTACTAAACGTTCCCAAAACAATGCGAAATCCTCGTTGTAATTCCGTCGGTATACGAAGCAGGAGTAGGTAGTCATAGGTGAACTTAAGAACTTTCGCCATGTCCATCCCCTCTAGGCGATCATACAAAATCTAGTTCATAGTAGTAGTCATAACATTATTTGACGTAAGTTTGATGGTAGGAGTGTGAGTGCCGCCTCCTTAGTCCAGGGGGTCGCGAGCCCGCGCTGCTTACAGGCCTCTAGTCACGAGGGCTTACTGTTGCTCCAGCGATGATTTGTTCAGCGTGGTCTCCCATTGCTCGATGGTAAGGTTTCGTGGAGGGTGGGGTTTATGTGGGCAAGAGAAGGCTAAGTGGTAGGGGGTGAGGGTGAGGACACAGTGTTGGCATAGGTGATTGTAGAGGGAGGGGGATATGTGGGCGATGATATGTAGTTATAATAGGAGCCGGTTTTCAGTCTGCGCCAGAGGTATGCCTCGTAAGTGGATATAAAGAAACAGGTGGCTGAGTGCAGGCACTAACTAGCCTATCCGGACGTCCGTCGCTGCAACTAACGGCTCCATTTGCAGACCTCAAGTAACGTTGCAGTAGCTCTAGAACACCAGAAGTAGAGACCTGCGAGTCGTTTTGTAAGGCGACCGAGCCATAGCTTGCAGTGCTCCCGTTTAAGAAAGCCTCCTTAAAAATGACCCCCGTAAAGACGGCTTACTCGGCGCGCCTGAAATAACCGTATTGCAAGCGTTACGCTACTTACAGCTCCGTATCACTGTTCACAGCTTTCGAGATACGACGCATGAGGCAGCCAAGGCCTTCTTGGCCTTCGTTTGTAACTCGAGTAGGCCAGCTCGGATAAGTATTATGAAGTTTGCGCAACTTTTGTTTCTGTTATGAGCTTTTAAATGTGCTGAGCATTCGCACAAAGCTTCTAAGTTGGCATACTAAATACTCTTTAGTATGCATACTAAATATCCTTTTTTTTCGCTCTCCCAAGAGGAATAACAACAAACCATTTGTGTTGTTCTTTCCCTCGTTATTTATAAATGAAGGACTGATAAATGCTTTCGCCTTTTCCTTCGTGAATGAAAGCACTGTAGCAGCTTAGTTATCGCCAACACAAAACGGGACCCAGTGACTGGCTCACCGCAACAGACGCTTTTATTCAACTTTACGTTTGTAGCTATTATTTACCATAAAGGCAATATTCAGCGACTTCACTCCTGCAACTTCAAAGGGAAGCCGGTCAATTACGGATACGTAGTCTCTAGAACCTCACATCAGCAGAAAAAGAATGCCGGAACTTTGAAGGACTCGAGAAAGAAGGGAACAATTATTGGTACGAGTTTTTAATGTACGTTGACGTGTGCAGAGCAGTAACAGCTCGGGTATTTCAAGGCCACCTAATTTAGAGACTGGACGTACGTATTGACTAAAGAGTTTTGGATGTTAAAGGAGTTTAAGAGGGTTTCGAGGAGAATAAATTCGGTGTAAAGAACTTAACCTCGCCTGAGAACTGCTTTGAACCCTTCATTGTCATGTCTCTAGCATCCCGGCCGCGGCGGACCGCTTTCTGATGGAGGCGAAAAGCGAATAACGCCCGTTCGTGCGAGATTTCGGCGCACGTCAAGATCCTCAGGTGGTCAAAATTAATCTGGAGCCCTCCACTACGGCGCGCCTCATCGCCTGCGTTGCGTCGGCGCGTTAAACCCCACCATTAATCAATCAATTTCTCTAGCCTATTCCCCGAATGGCGTTAAAGGAGAGGAGACGAGCTCCTTCGGTCATAAAACCAGCTAGAGTAGGATATATCATAGCTCGAATAAAGAAAAGAAATGGACTTGGCCTGGCCACGTAGTCAGTCGAAATGACAACCGAAGGGCTACCAAGGTGAAAGAGTGGATACCGAGAGGGGCCTAGAAAAAAGGGGAAGGCCAATGGCTAATCGTACATTTTAGCGTCGAAAAATACCATGGCAGACGGGACTGAGATCGTCTGTTCCTTTCTTAGGGCCGCCTTCCACGCCGTTTTTAAACGCGAAATAAGCAATTTCGGATGCAAAGAATGGACTCGAGCGGCGCGGGAGAGGAGCGGTTGGAGATCGATGGAAGAGGCCTTCGTCCTGCAGTGGACCTGAGTAGGCTAGCGTGATGATGATGATGATGATGATGATGATGATGATGATGCAGTGAATAAGGCATTATCACCACGGGATAGCTTCAATAAATTATGCACGCCTGCCTCGTACGTCCTTTGCAGTTATACAAATGTTATACAAATGTCATGTAATACAAGATTCAAACACCAGGCCCGCTAACCACTTTGAAATACGAAATCATTTTTAGAAAAGAAAACGCTATTTAAATCAAACGCGAACAGCTAACAATTGCCCTGTAGCTTTCTGAGTTAAAAAGCGAAGATTTACGTTTTCCGATTCCTGAAAATTCTTTGCTTCATCTACTTGTTCCCCACGGCAAATAGCCACAATAATATTTAAAAAATAACAAAATAATAATAAATTTGCATGTGAATTAAAAGTCGGAACAGGGCTCAATGTCTACTCTCACTATTGTCTCCTGAAATATTTCCGTCAAGTTTGGTCCCGTTCCACCCCGTTTCGCCACATTCATATCTCTCTACTGACGTTCTCCTTTTGAACATTCCAGAAGATTTACTTAAGGAGCGCGTGATATTAAGAAGCTTCATGAACCTCGGGGGGAAACAGTAGGGAGGCGTACCTTGACAGGGGCGCGTGACCTACATGTATACGGCCGTTAAGGAATTGCCGTGTATTCCTTCGGTCTGTTTTCGCAGCTGGCGTCGGTGGTTCAGTGGTAGAATACTCGCCTGCCACGCGGGTGGCCCGGGTTCGATTCCCGGCCGACGCACGTTTTTTTTTTCTTTTTTTTTTACTCAAGTATATCCATCAGCTTCACCTGATTTGGATGTGTGAAAATTCTTTATGTCATCGGAGATCGTTCTTTCTGCTGTAATAATTCTGAGAATGAGTGAGACCTGGGATTAAACGTGTTTTGATTGATTGTAGCGTTTAACGCGCCGACGCAACGAAGGCGATGAGGCGCGCCGTAGTGGAGGGCTCCGGATTAATTTTGACCACCTGGGGATCTTTAAACGTGCGCCGAATCGCGTACACACGGGCATTTTTCTTTTCGCCTCCATCAGAAAAGCGGCCGCCGCGGCCGGAATCAAACCCGCGACGTCGTGCTCAGGCAGCACAACGCCTTAGCCACTGAGCCACCCGCGGCGGGTGGATTAAACGTGGTTTTCAAAACTTTCCTAGTGTTTATTAACCCATTACTTGCTCCAGGGATTGCTTAATATACCATGCTCGCCAGTAATTCTTGAGCAGCACCACCAACCTTCCTTAAAGTCGTTTTTTTCTACTTCCAACTAGCCCGGACGGAGTTATCATATCCATAAAAGAGACTAAATTACAAGTGCAGGCCTGGACCACATTAACCATTGCCACATTAAATGGATAGTTCACCAGATAGCTGAACCACGTGCTCACATTATTTATCTTGTTTTCAAAACATGGGTATTTCCTACCCAAATAAAAAGAGCCAAAGCCACACCGGTATTTAAAAAAGGAGTCCGAACCTTAATCTCCAATGAAAGACGCATTTCCATTCTTCCGTGTTTTAGAAAAATAATCGAAAAATGCATTGTTCGGCGTTTAAACAAGTACTTATCAAAGTTCAACACCCTATCTAAACACCATTTCGGCTTCCGCGCCTGTCACTCCACCAATCTTGCTTTACTGTCTTTCACTAACAAAATTAAATATGCGATCGATGCGAAAAATTATGCTGGAGCCCTCTTCATTGATCTAACAAAATGTTTAGATTCGATAATATACGGCATTATCTTTCATAAACTGACTGCAATAGGCGTTGTAGGACCTGCTCTGTCCCTTATTCAAAGCTACTTATCTGATGGAAGACAAGCAGTCTGTGTTTCACAATATCCTTCAAACTTTAAAACCACAAACAAAGGCGTGCCCCAGTGCTCAATACTTGGTCCTTCCCTCTTGTTGATATATCAATGACCAGTCTAATTGTGTTTCCAACTACTAACCCTTCTTTTACGCCGACGATACTACAATATTAGTTACTGTCAAATGTCTTGATTCCCTGAAAAAAAACTTACCCCTGACTTTAACAACATTTTGCTATGGTTTAGCCAAAACTGTTTGCATATCAACGCATCTAAAACAATGTTCATGATCTTCCATTCGAGTCAACGGCACCTTACACATGAACCAATAATAAGTATTAAAAATCATACCATTCAAGTTGTTAACCCATGCATGTTTCTTGGAGTTGTTCTTGAGAGTCATTTAAAATATACGCAGCACATTTCATATTTAAGGGCAAAAGCTGCTCATGGCATCAGGATATTACTCAAAGCACGCCAATTTTTCAGTATATCTACTTAACTTTCCCTTTACTCTGCTTTTATTCATAGCCATTTACGTACTGCTAATCTTCATGGGGTAACACATACCCCACTCATTTGATGCCATTGCAACATATCCAAAATCAGGCCATTTGCATATTAACTTTTAGCCCATTCCGCACCCGTGCTTCTTCACTGCTTCGGCAGTTGAGTATATATTTATCAAGGAATTATTACAATATAACCTGACAATCTTGTTGTTAAAGTCATTACATAACATGGTACCACTGAATGTTTCACTCGGTCAAGTCTTGTTAACTTAAATTTCACTAGGTTTGCCTCTAATCATAAATTTCTATTACCTATTGCACACTCTAATTATGGAAAACAAGCTGCCCACTTTGCCGCTCTCGTGTTTTGGAATTCCCTGCCAACTAACGTTAAACTCTCTTCGTCGTTTGCATGTATTTAAAAGGGGTCTTCTTGAATTTTTTCTACAGTCGTAACCACATTGCCGTTTTATTGTCAATATGCAGCTGCCTGTCTTCTGTTGCTCTTGTCTCTGTTCTAATTTTGTTGATTTACTTGATCTACTGCCAATATTTCATGTACCATTGTCTATGCGTTCTCACAGGAGGTCCCCTTTCAGCCCCTGTCTCTGGGATCTCCTTCTATATTGTCCACTCATGCATACGTTGTCATTATACACATCTGTGAAAACGAACTTCATGATTGTAAGATTTTTTAACGCGGAACGGTTGTACAAGTCGTAAGTGGAATGGCTGTACAAAAATCGTAAGTTCGGTATGGCCGAAAAGAATACCAAGAAATTCCAAGCGCTAGTGAGCGCGTGCCTCGCCGCGACCACCGACTCCCCGCTTGCGCAGTGGCTTTAGCAAAAAAAAAAGAATACATCCCAGCGTTCCCAGTAATCCGATCAACAGAATTTCTTTCTGTATAACCTAGAAATGAATCTGGTGCAAGTTCTATGCGGCTCACATAAAGCCATCCGTGTCGTCATGGCCGTCATTACACCGTGCGCTCGCCTTAGCTTTATCATTGGTTAGGAATGAAACGTTTTAGGGGCCATAAATTTAACATAAAAATGCCCCAAGAACGCAAGGAAAAGGGTGTAATTATATAATTATAAAAATGAAACCCCTGTGGTTAAAGCGTAAAAGCTAACAATAAAGCGTGTTTTTTTTTTAAATCTGAAAGTGCTGCCAGAGCCGGTTATGCTAATATTCTTAGAAGAAGCTGGTATTAACAATGATCGTAAAACTTTGGGAGAAACTAATTTGCGAAACATTTAAATATAATAAATTATTTGAAAAGCTCAGAAAGGTTTCTGCAATGCCTGTAACTAGTGAGAACATCGCCTTCGATTGTAGATTTACAGGTTCGCAGTTTCCGTAAGCAGAGACCGTCGCGTACAACTTTCGCGGCGGCAAATTTCCCGCTCAATCAAGACGTCCGGGTGCTGTTAACTTATTTACGGCTACTGCAAAAAAGAACCGGGAAGCGCACTCTCCTTACCACACACTAACGGGTTTACATTGCAAGCTTGTACTTGTGTAAATATATACTGATGGTCTCTCGCCGGCACTACTCCTCGCACTTGCTTACAATGAAGCCTAGGTGTTTAGCATGAACAAATGGAGCGAATTTTGGGTTCCAAGGGAAGTGAGACCACCGAAGTGAGAGCAGCGAAGCGAGCTTCGGCCATTTCGGCTGGAGCAGCTACCTCGTAGACATAGGAATGCACAGTGAACCCACCATACCCACGAAGACGCTTTAGAATCCAATAGACATGCCAAGTGAGCAGCTCTGGTCTTCCCATAACGAAATAACCTCCCCACGCGGACACTGAATTACCAGGCGCACTTTCCGCTCTAGTATACTTACTAGTAATAGCAATGATCGTGGCAACACTTGCTCGGAACGAGAAAGACACGTCATAGCGAACTCCCCTATCGTTCGTTCGTCCTCGTGTGGGCATGCTCTCGGTACCGTAGAAGAGTTGTTGCGCATGGCAGCGCCCTAAAGACACCCTCCTTGGGAGATGTCATCCGCGCGACGCGCATTCATCTAGAAGCCATCTATGGACCATAATTGAGACATGGCTTACAAGGTGTGTCAATCCTTCCGACACGACTTGCAGATGCCGCCACCGCTACCTCGAGTCGATGACGGAAAGCTGGTGGAAGTCCACAATGTCGAGGATGAATTCGCATCCACCCCTCGCCGTGAAGTCGACGACGACATCTTCGATGCATATGACGACGATTACTATACAGCACCCCAACTATGCAAATAAACAATGATACTTAAACCTAACTATGTGTCCGGCAATGCCCACCTACACAAGTCTGCAATTCAAGTCTTACACGCGAGTGCAAGCTTCCCTGAATTGTTTATTTAACCAAATGGTTTTGTGTCTAAGCAAGGCTCCTAGAAATGTTTAAAAATGAACGGCACGATGTCTTCAAATTTATCCCTTAACCAGCCAAAAACTTTGAACGTTCAAAGGGGTTCCGTGATTCATTCCCAAATTATAAAAAAAAAGTTCCTCTCGGCGAAGTTAATCTGTGTAAACAGGTTTTCACAAATGCCTCGCGGTTCTTATGTGCCCAAACTTTTAATTATTTTGCGTCAGATGGCTGCTTAAATGCGTAAAAAATTTCAGCGTTTGTGACAGTCTCCGCCGTAACAATGTTAGCTCTAATAAAGCCAAGTTTTGTAGAATTTTGGCGTGCTACCAAAACAGCGGAGCCTAGCGAGTTGAAGTTCTCGAAAAACGTTCCGCCAACGACGCCATAAAAGTGGAGTTCTTACTACCTAAAGGATACAAATAAAGGTTCTGGGCAAGAACGTGTATCTCATCATCTCTTAGGCCTGTCATGTGCTCACATTCGCCAGTGGTATACCTAAATATTAGCCGTACGAATAGCTCAAAAGTCATTCTGAATTATTGTACATGTGGCTAATCCGAAAAGAGGAGAATTGACAGAGGACGCTTGTGTCGTTAGAAGCACTACTTGGCATGCTCGCCTATGAATGCCCACAGGAGCTTCATGATATACAAGCAGCGCATTGTAGAAGTGCAACGTGACATACGAAAAAGGCTTAGGAACAGTAACTTGCTGCGACAAATGTTTACCGGCACTTTGCCGTGTTATGGTATGTTCCTACAGTCTTTGTATTTCATCCGCCTGACAAAACTGCATCTACGAATCTTTCCAGCGAACCTTCGTTTGAAAATAATACTGCCGTAGGTGAACTAAAGGTGCTGAAAAACTAACGAGTTAAATTATTTACAAGATTAGCTAACACTGTAATAATCGTAAGCACTGTCTGGTCATCCTGAAAATTTTATTTTTAGCGAATCAAGATCAATTTCCGTGTCGGTTCGTAAATAAAAAGACTTCCACATTCCCACCTACCCAACATTCAGTAGTAGGGGATCAGCCCAAAATTAATAAAGACTATACGCACCATGTTAGGAATGCCGGCTTCTCTAGTAGAAACTCTTCCAACATTAAGTGGGTGTTCCGCATTTTGACCGGTGTTGAAACGTCTACATTGAAGTCCGCGCCAACTATAATCGGAATGAAGTGCGCCTGCACGAAGCTATCCCTGTCAACTTCGGGCGATTTCCGGGATATGTATACGACGGCCACAAAATAAGGCGATCAAGCGAGTGGTGCGCGAAAACTATCCGTGCGACACCTTCGGGGCCAGCGCCTGGTGTCGAGATAGATTAGTGCACATGCGGGACCTTCGCAAGTCAGTCTCTGCAGGTCAATTTTAGATGCGACTGCATCTCATTCACTCGCCTTGTCCCTGCATCCGGCGTCGGCGTTGTTGTCGGCGTCCGCCCATCCCCCATTCTCCTCGCCGCGTGAGCAAGGCTCTCCGCCGCTCACCCCCTCTCCTCTCCGATAGCGAACACTCTCTCGCGATTGGCATTTGGATTGGATTGCTTGGCTTGGCTTGGACTTGGCTTGGATTTGGATTGGATTGGATTGGATTGTGTTGGATTGTGTTGGATTGTGCCGCGGCAGACGCATAGGCGCCGGCGCGTCCCCAGACACACTGGCGCCGGCGCGTATTATTATAAAACGCGGTGCCCGCGCTCCGCTCCATCGTGTCCATTCCTCCGCTGCCCAACGCTGCAACGTGAACCCAGCGTCGCATCTACACAGGGGTTCCCGCGAGGGGAGGTGCGAGTTTTTCTTGATTTCGGAGGCAGCGCCTAGTTTATGTGCAATAATAGACCCGGCGGTAGCTTGTGCCGCACGCCGAGCGAGCTGCACGATTCTTTGTAGCAGCCGGCAGCCTCTGGCACGTGCCGAAGCCTGTAAAGGTCTGTGTTCAGCTTCGAGGTAATATGTGCGTAAGAAGCTCGGTTCTTATCATTTTGTTGGCTCTACATTAGATTGGCGTTGGAGCAACTCGACGATAAAACTTCTATGACTGAATGGTTGACGTTGGTCAGTATGCAACGAAAAAAAAAAAGCGATAACATCAAGCATTGCTGCGCCGCTTTACTTCATACTGATTGATTGTAGGGTTTAACGCGCCGACGCAACGCAGGCGATTAGGTTCGCCGTAGTGGAGGACTCCGGATTAATTTTGACCACCTGGAGAGCTTAACGTGCGCCGAAATCTCGAACACACGGGCGTTCTTGCTTTTCGCCTTCATCAGAAAAGCGGCCGCCGTGGCCGGGAATCGAACCCGCGTCCTTGTGATCAGCAGCACAACGCCATGGCCACTGAGCCACCGCGGCGGGTTGCTTTACTTATTTCTAAGTTTGTTTCCTTGCGCAAATATTGCACACTTATTTACAATATTACAACGATTGAACGTAGCTTCGTCAATTATGCATACGTATTTGTATGCAGGGCGCTACGGGTCGGTGAATTTTTATTAATTTTTTTCCCTTTCGGTTTGTTTCTTCAGAGCTTTTTATTTTTGCCTCCGTCCAGTGATAGCGGTGCATAACAGAGATTTTTTTAT
Source organism: Haemaphysalis longicornis (assembly GCA_013339765.2). Classification (NCBI taxonomy): domain Eukaryota; kingdom Metazoa; phylum Arthropoda; class Arachnida; order Ixodida; family Ixodidae; genus Haemaphysalis; species Haemaphysalis longicornis. The sequence goes on from JABSTR010001707.1 coordinate 36,757, forward strand.
TTCGTTAGTTTATTTTTCTTATTTCCTATTTATAATTTCTTGTCTTTCCCGGTTTTAAAATTTCCTTCTGGCCGTTACTTCATTTCATTTATTTACTATCATGGCCGCAAGGCGTTAGCAGAGGAGAGGGCCATATTGCAGGAATAAAAAGTGATACAGCATATAATAACACTAAAAAAAATTACAAGAAGTCGCCACCGCGGATTCGAAATGAATTGGATCGGTGATGGTAATGATGGTGATCATCTTCGCTGTGAAAAAAATGAAGTCCGTTAACTGCCCCAGTTCCGAATTTTTGTGCAATGAATGGCGTTACGTGTGAGGTACTTTGCAGAGACTGATTACAAATTCAAACGAGTCCCTGACGCACATACTTGGGAGCTGCACGGTGCTGCAGCTTCAGTGAATGCCGCACGCTGCCACGAAGCGTGCCGTCGAGTGCAACTTTTGAGACAAACGAAGCGTTTCGGCCGAAATCCCGAAAACTGATATCCGCTGATTATCGAAGGACCCGCATGCGCCCTCAGCTGTCTCGACAACAGGCGCTGGGCTGGGAAGTGTCTCGCCGATAGTTCTTGTGGGCCGCTCGCTTGGTCCGCTTTATTTTGTGGCTGCGAGAACATGGTGAAGATTAATATCCTGTCATTTTTCGGCACAACAGGTACGCGCACACAGTTGGTGGTATTGTTTTCTCCGCTCTGTAAAGTGGTAATTGGGAGTCGGAGAATTGTGGCGTTTCTACACAGCCTCGCTGGCGACCCTCTTTCATGAAATGGCATGACTTCTCAATTTTTCATACCCATCTTTCTCGCTCAAAATTACGACCTCTGCGGAACCTAGCAAAACCACTTCGGGAAAGTGATATTTGGCATACAGCAAGAAGTCCACGTGAAGATGAAATGTGCAGAAGTATTTTCCAGGATTCTCAATATTTTTTGTGTAATTCGTTGCCAAATCTTACTGCCCGTGCATTCGTATGGGATAGTTTCCATGGCTCTGGAACTTGGACGCGCAACGTTCAAGACTTGAAACTGTTCACAAAGGACGTTTTCACCCCTAACATTAGCTGCGCGAAAATACTTTACATTTAGCTGAATAACTATAGAGCAATCACTGTTGAAAGCACTGCCATGAGCGGAAAGCTGCACATGAATGCTTGGTGATCAGTTACGCATCACTTTGCTCAGTTGGCTAAAAATTCAGGGAATCTTGCACTCACGCGCAAGAATTGAAAGGCGAAGCTGTTGTAGGTAAGCATTGCCGTACACACAGTTAAGTTTCAGTATCATCGTTTATTTGCAAAGTTGCGGTGCTAGCAATCGTCTTCACATTCATCGAAGAGGTCGTCGTCTTCTTCGCGGCGAGTGGTGGATGCAAAGTCATCCTCAGCATTGTAGACTTCCACCAGCTCTTCGTCATCGACTCGAGGCAGCGGTGGCGGGATCTGCAACTGTCTTGGGAAGGAGTGGCCCCGTCGTAGCCATGTCTCCAATTATCCATAATGGCTTCTAGAGAATGCGGCGGTGGCGGTGACCTCTCCCAAGCAAGGTGTATTTTCAACTTTAGCATTTACGCTGGAATTTTTGTTTTTGCATATGCGGTAGCGTTTGACAACAGGGCTTGAGTTTTTTTTTTTTTTTTCCCTAAAGCCAGAGCCCGAGACGGGGACTCAGGTGGTCGCCACGAGGCACGCGCTGACGAACGCGCGCAATTTTCTTGGTATTTCCTCCTGAAACAGCGAACTTACGGCCAGCAACAATAGCTCCGCTGTTATAAAGGTGGCCTCCATATTTCCCCGTGGCCAGAACCTGCCAAATTTCATTGGGCAGCGTGCAGACAGAAATCGCACAACAAAATTTCCGTTGGCCGCGAACGCGGGTGTGCGAAAGCCCAACGCGTCTACTGCCTGCGGAGAAGGTGTGTGTCTCCCTGACGTCGCCATTAAGAGCGACGAGTCACGTGGCTGGGAAGCGAGATTTTGTTGCCCTGTGGGTACAAGCTACTTCCTGTAGGCACGCAGCGCAATATATTGATTCACTTCGATTGCTTCTATTCTATTCTATTGTTTCTATTGATTGTTCTTTTGTTTCGAGCAACTGCTAAAAGACCTCCGCTGTTGGTCCTCCGCAGCCTAATGGGTAGAACCGAGGGTTTTTACGTGAGCGCCCACGTATTTGCAAATGTCAGAGCCTTATCACGGTGTTTACCGGCGAAATAGGCGAGGGTACGCGCACGCGCATACAACTATATGCTGTATGACTGTCATCTCCTACGCTGTTCTTCTTAAAGCAGCACACCCTTGTTGCTCTTACTTTCGGAGGCCGTTTCGCACGAGCTAAGCAGTGTAACATTCCTGATGCACGTGTCGCGCAAGTGATACGAAAGAAAAATCGAACGCACATTGGAGATGTGCATGTGCTTCAAATAAACTCCGGTTTCTAGTAAACAAAGTCACGCCGATACCGTGGCAGCGGCTGTGTCGCTCTCAAGGAAACATCGTAGCACACGATGCTCACAAAAGAGAGGGGTTTTCGCGCGTGCGCGTACTCTCGCCTACTTCGCCGGTGGACACCGTGATAAGGCGCTGATATGCCGATAGGGTCATCACTCCCGCTGATATTATTAAAAATATGGGAGGGTGTGCATTCTGTGTTGCCATTTCATGACGGTGCCAACACTTGTTCCGCTTCAAACGTTCAAAGCCGAGTCTATCTCGCCTTCCCGGACGAAGAAACAGGAATGACACTCCCACCCAAACGGAACGACTGACGCACCAAAACGACGGAAGCGGTGGAAAGCGACTTGCACGTTATCGCTTCGTTGCAGCCACGTTTTAGCAGCTTGACATCGTCGTCCGTTATATTTAGAAAAGATTAAACGGCGCTATGGATGTGTAAGCATGGATGCCCAGCGTTCCGACATGAGCACTAAAGATCGCCACGCCACGTTCGCCACGGGGCGTCATGCGCATACACACCAACCTACGCGCCTGCGACCGACCACATGACGTCACGTTTCTGCTGCGCAGGCGCTGTGACCTGACACAGCTGCCCGGATATGTGAGAAGGGAGGAGGTATGATCAACCGAGCGGGAATACAGGACACCTGCGTGCCTGCACTCGGCCACTGAAGTTACACCCTCACTGCCCAGGCGTGATTCCGGAGGCTTCTCCCGCCCATTTGAATGGATACGGTGGTTTTGAGAAAGCCCCATATGGTCATACATAAAAAAAATCGTGGAGGATGCATAGAACTAGAAAGTTCTAGTAAGAACTAGAAGCATTTGAAGGCGGAAGCCTAGTTTAACCTTCTGTTTATCTGCTGTTCAACTGCATGGTGAAATATTTGGTCGCGCACGTAACCATTTCGCCAGATCCCTGCACAGCACCCTCGGAAGCTCGTTCCGCTGACTTGCTCGCTGGCTGGCCACCTCCATGAACCCCTTGTTCAGCCCGCTGGTGGGTTACACTCTCAAGGCGGCGTGTGTGCACGCGCGGCAGTGGCTTCTCTCCACGCACGCTCCGTCGCGCTTTCTAGGAACCTTCATCCTGCGATGTTTCCCTTTCCCTCTGCGCGCTCGGGCTTTCTGTGCCTCACGCGTCCCATGAAACATAGAGATATAAAGCTTTCTCCTTAATAAAAGGAACCACCTGAAGCAATTCCAGTGAGCGATAGTGCGTCTATAAGGGAAAACTTTCCGCTTTCATGGTCGGAGTAGGATCCCAAGAAATTATTTCAAGTTTCAGACTAGAGTGCTATTTTGAAGCAGCTGACGGTGCCACTAGATTGAGTTCTACAGCAAATAACACTGTTTCTTTTACAGCGATCTTTATTTCGACCAAGATACAGACATTGGACAGTGTATACTGTAAATCAAAAGGATTGATCTTCGATTATACAAAACATATCCCGTGAGCGTCGAGATTAGAGCGCATAGACTCAGTAACACGGAATTCCAAGTTGCCGGTAAAAAAAACATCTTCGAAGGAGTCATTCACTAAGTCAAATGAAGTATTATTGAAAAAACGCAGGGTGAAAGCGCGCTAAATTTAGTCTCGTCGAAGTATTCTTCGATTGCCCTCCTTTTCAGCGGCCACCAGCGCCGAGTGGTGGTTCCGCCTAGAATGCGCCGGCGAGCCTCTTGAAGAAGTTTTTCTCGCAGGTGTCAGCGCAGGCGGCGAGTGACTCGTGGCGGTTGGGCCCGGCCAGACAGGCCGTTCGCCAGGGTATGCAAGCGGACAGCGAATGGTCGTAGTGGAAGCCAAAGCGCTTCTGGCTGGACCGGCACGCCCCGAGGAAACGCGGAACACGGCAGGAAGGATCGCCTGCGGTCAAGAAAGGGAGCCAGTACGGCCCAGCGAGGAAGTTGTTAAAAAAAGTAAAAGCGCGGGAAAAAACGCTCTGGTTTAAACAGATCTAGTCTGGTCTGGCTTACACCTGTAAACGTAATTATCACGAGCCTGCTCTGTTCGGATTGGTTTTGCAAACACCATGCAAACCATGTTTAAACGGTAGGCTGCTTAATAATTGGATTCAGTCTGTCGCTTGCGCTGATGCGCACTCACGCCGGCGTGCCGCCCATGGCGAGATTGAGCGGCCAAGCATCGGCGAAGCAGCGGTTAATCCCTTACATCGTCACGTGGTACACCAGCGGCGAGGCTCTGAGCGAGCGCATCTGCGACCTCCCTCCGCAGCGGATCACGTTGCGTGACGTCACACCTGAGACACCTGAGATCCGGTGGCTAAAGGTCATTGCGGCGCGATGAATGGCCTTGCGAAAGGACTGGGAGGACAGAGATCATGAGCCATTCCGCACTGTGAAAGTGGATGACCAGCGAAGCTGTTAAGCACACGACATGGAGGCGACCAAGAATTGCGGGGAAGGGTACCGGCAGATTTTATTGCTGTCGAGCGTGGACGGCGGTCATCCCTAAGAAAGACACGTGCATAAACGTACACACGTTTACTTTGTTTCGTTTATTGATTCATTTATCACGATACCCAAAGCGCCAATGTTGGAATTACAGCAGGATGAAAACATTCAATAACAAACACTGAGTACAGGTTTGCAAACAACAAAATTAAAGAGTAACAAGCGGAGTAACACAAACTGTTGTACAACGGCGAAAAAAGACAGCATACAAAATTTAAATGAATCACCTCATCTGCAGGCATGCCGCGAAAGTTTCACTAGACGTAAAAGACACCTACCGCTGAGTTATGTTATTTCAGTCCTACATGGACCTCGCAAAAAGGACATTTTAAACAGATTTGTTCTACATAATATTTTTTGTACTTTAAGAAAATGATCACTTCTGAAAAGGTGTAGGGTGGATTTTGTAAGTAATTGTCGTGCGGTGCTGTATTCCAGTTTTTGAGTGAAATATGTCGTGAAAAAGCTTAAGTTGGAGCCTTATTCTGCGGTCATGCAAATATTGCCATTCCAGAGAATTTTTTCGCAGGGACACACTGAAACTCCTAGTATATTAACTGCAAACAAAAAGAACAGACAAATTTTGAATCCATCCTATCCTCTCTATATCTGTGACCATCCAAGGGTCCCAGAGTGTGTACCCGTATTCGAGTATAGGGCGCATGTAAGTCTTGTATAGCAGTGCCTTTTGTGTTGAACGGAAAATACACCGTCGATAACCAATCTACTCAAGATTTCTATCCAAGTGGTGAGACGCGTAAGTGTAAGGTCAAAATCACGTTTTGAACGGCTTGCGACTTCGGTGGTGACCACTTGCTAATGGCACGAAAAACGAAACCTCCGTTTTCCAAACCCTCGCACTTCAAATATACACGTGGAGCCCCGGTTGTTTTCGCTGCCGGGCATCAAAAATACAGGAAGCCGTAGGAAGGAAATGGGCTCTCAAATTGCGGGCTTCAACGACTCAATATAGGAACGAACGGAAGACAGCCGTTTGTCCAGCTGTGGACAAACAGGCTCATGATAATGACAGTATTGTGCTAAGGAGAGCAAAGCTCGTCACGCCTCACCTGTTACGAGGCAGGCCTGCTGGCATTGCTCGAGCGGTGGTGAACCGATTGGGGCCGTAGAGGCACTTGCCTCCCGTGTACCTGGTGCAGTTGCCGTCCTCAAAGAAGAACGAGTGCTCGCGGAAAACGAGATCTTCGTCCGTGCACTCGGAGGAAAGGACGGGCTCCAGACATTCGGCGGGAGCCTCTGCACCAGCGTAAAAGAGAAGCGTTTCTGCTGAACAAACGATTTAAAGGGAGCCTGCTACGCTTTTCTCAACGGCTTTAGAAATCTTAAATGCTTGCAGAATGTAGTCAACAAACACATCCAGTACTTAGATTAGGGGGTCGCAAAGTACGGCAGCTAAAAATTACTGCCCTATGCTCATCAGATAACTTTGAAACTTGCTCAAAAGCTTTTTCTCTCTTTCCGGGTCCCGGCTTTCTTCGACAGCTGGAATTACGTCATTACGTCAGCGGTGAAGTGGCTATTGGCTGGCTTTCCTCCAGTTGCAGCAATGAACGCATTCGACGGCCACTCTAAAAAAAAATAAAGCCACAAAAGCAAAGCAGAAACGGAACGCACGTCTGCTGCGACGAGCAAATCACGCAGTGTCGCTCCGTGCTGGCGATAACTATAGCTTTCTTAGCCCTTCCGGACGCGAGGACGCGAAGAAAAGACAGACAGCGTTTATTGGAAGTTCGGCAGAGTACACTTAGATTAGTTCCTAATCAAATCGCCAGCTGCCATGAGAATCCATAATGATGATGGCGATTTAAAGCATACCGCATTGATTCCTCCGCAGAACTCCAAGATGGGGCATTTCTCCCAGGCATTGTTATGGAAAACCCAGTAGATAACTACTTTGTAACATCGATATTACAAACAAATCGGAAAGCAATACTCTTTACAAGTGCCTATAACGCTTGCTACGCCCGCCATGTTCACGCAGGTACTAACAAGTAAGCCAAAGAAATCACTAAAATATCGAATTGGGATTATTTTCTTACAAGCGAGCATATACAATATTTAGTGAGCAAATTTTAAAGCCGCGAGCCTAAAAACCCGGTTGCGAATAACCCATGAAAACTGAAGGACGACTTGATCCTTTGCTCCCATGAGAGGAATCCTAGAATCACGCTGCGTTGTTTGTGTACTCACACCTGCCGTATTACGACGAATAGTGGCTTTAACACGAACTTAATACACACAATTCGAACTGTCCAAAATATCCATAAGCCGCTCTGCTAGACACCAAGCCTCTCTAAGGTCAGTTTTGCTACTACAAACATGCATTGGTAAGACGGCCTTTTGAGACGTTATAGAAGTAATAAAAACGCCAAAGTAGGAAGGATTTGGGGTCTTTTAAGAACACCCATAAAAGCCCCACGTAGCCTTACTAAAACAATATAAACCTAGCCTTTTAAAGTTCGGCTTCACCACTACTCCCAAATGCTTTGCGGAGACAACCTTTTTCGGTAAAGGCATGAGATGTATAAACCTTTAAGGCCCTACACTCTACCTCCTTAAGGGCGAAGCACCTTAGGAGCTCGGGCGCAGACATCTCATGTAGTCAAGGTACTAAAACACTCGGACACTCGTATTCCAACGCCTCGCGCTAGAACGCTTCGTGCTTCAAAGACACGAGACGTTTACAGCAAAGCTGGATACCTCCACCTTCCAACAGTTACATCTCCGTGGGCAAAAGCGCCAAGGCCTAAGATACCGAGTGCTCAAAATCAGAACAGCATTATACACTTCATCATAATTTCGAAACCTCATCATACATCTAAACCGCATCATCGAAACCGTATCATACACTTATACGCTGCATGCTTCGCCGTTCCCAAGATTTCACGTTAGTGAAGATGGTCCGGGCTTTTGTGTTCTGTTTTTCACATTAGCTTGCTAATAGGTTTATCTTGCCCCAGTCAGAGAGATCGGCGTGGGTCACAATGAAGGAGATGTCCTACGACAGGTTATGACAGATAAGAGAAAGGGAGGGCCTTTGACTGCGTAAGATGTTACATATCTGACAGAGGCTCGCTCTGAAGGCGCCCGGGACCTGCTTGTAATACCTAAGCTTAAATTTTAAAATCTGCTTATCTGCCATACACGCATGTTTTGCTGAGACGACATTTTTCGGTGGAATTATGAGAAGCGTTGTACAGTACCATGAAGGTTTTAGGGACTCACAATAATGCCTCCATAAATCCACAACCTCCTATACAGCGCTATACACCGAGCCACTACGCGGAAAAGCATTGTTGGGAAACATGTTTATGGGCAACATAAGATGTCTGATATCAACGATAGCCCAATGACCTTTAATGAACTGCCTCAAACAACACCGCATGTAGCCGCAATACACCAAGCGCCTTGAAAGTTGATTTCATAACTATGCACAGATTAATTGGTGGGAAGACATTTTTAAGGGGCAATGTAAGGAGTCTGACTTCAAAGTATCAAGCCCGAGCAGATATATTACTAATAGTGTGTTTAGATGCCGTAAAAGTGTCGTATATGTTACAGACAGGCGGGATTCCTCCTTGACTCCGCATAAAACTGCCGCCCCTTTAATTAAAACGCAAGTTAGGCATTTGTTGTGGCCCGGCGCGAGGAAATGAAACCTTTCCATCTGTCCTGACAATTCTAAGTATTGTGTGTCGTCGCTTTTTTGTTGTTTGTGTAGCATTAAATTTTGTAGGCTGACCCGTAAGCAAGTGACTGGAAATTCTCTCCCGACAATTCTAAGTATTGTGTGTCGTCACTTTATTGTTGTTTGTTTAGTATTAAATTTTGTAGGCTGACCCGTAAGCAAGGGATGGAAAATTCTGTCCCGACATGCACCGTCAAATCCTCAGCAGCGTTGACGTGGTTCAGTGTCGGTGGTTCAGTGGTAGAATACTCGCCTGCCACGCGGGTGGCCCGGGTTCGATTCCCGGCCGACGCAGTTTCTTTTTTCTGGCTTGTAATATACGAAATATGGCGAACTCCGCCACATTTTTCGCGTTTCCACATTTTTTGCCGCAAACACCACTCCCACTAACCTAACACAAGGCGGTGAAGCGCTTAATTCTTTGTCTGTGGTAGTTCTACGCCATCAATGTTCGCATAAGAACCTACTGGTACGCTTCTAAGCTCATGTTTCTTGGTCTTGGCTTTTTGGCAACGCTCCTAACACTTCCAGCTGTTTTCAGCTCCTGTCCAAAAAAAAAATCATTTCTGCCATAGCCAGCCTGACACTAGTCATACATAGACCTTTCGAAATACAAAAGCCTTTACAAGCTTCTAGCACAGCTGGCAGGCTCGTACTTGTCGCCTCTGCTTAGCTTAAGCCAATTCTAGGGCACATTTTAGGCACAACAAAAGTGAAAAAAGAAACATTATAACGTTCTGGCAATAAAAAACACACATTAGACTGGTTTTTGCCAAAATAAAGAAAAAAGGTATTCAGAATGGCGTCACAGAGAGGCCAGGAAAGAGAGTGCAAAAACACCATGTTTAAGATACTGGCTCGCGCAACGCGCTCGAGCGCCACCGAAAATTACATCCGGCTGGTCTAATCTCCACACATCCGGTTAACTCTGCAAGGTACGCGTTTAATCGGGAAAAGAAATGAAAAGAAACTACAGCGTGTTTCCGGTGTCGGCGTGAGCCACATTGGCGGCGGGGTGCTGACGACAACGTGACCTACGGCGCTGGTGTTGGTGGCTATGTCTCACCGTTCGGTCGTTTTGGTAGTTGCGGACGTTGCCCCGTTTAACGTTATCCTACTTGTTCGTGCATTCCCATTACTCATTCGCAAAAACCAAGGACACCTAAGAGGGTATTGAAGCTCGTCAAAATTAACTCATACTAGTCATACCGTGGATGCTTGTTTTGTCAAAGAGACTAGTAAACCCTTACGGCAGTTGTATTTGCAATACAGCGAAAGCTTGTTAATTCGAAGTCGGTTAATTCGAACTTACGGTTAATTCGAACCGACGCCCTGGTCCCTGCACAGCCCTGTATCTTTCGATGGGGGATAGTTCCTGATAATTCGAACGGGTTGGTATCCAGAACGGTCAATTCGAACTGAGATCCCCTGGTTTCCATCGGTCCTCGCCGAAGAAGTCGGCCCAGAGTGATTACAATGTGTTTCAAATCCAAATCAAACCAAAATAACTAGAGGTGCAAAACAGCGACACAAGAAACAACAGCATAGCGCGCTCTCTACGCTGCTGCGACAGCTTGTATCGCAGCTTTCGCTTCCACAGCGGGCGCCGTGCCGCCGCCCCAGTGTTCCAGTTTTCTTTGTGCCACGGTCGCTCGTCTAAACCCACAATCGTGTAGTAGCACCTAATTCGCGACAAAGAGTGCAGAGGTGGGTTCTTTGTGTTCTGCCCGCGTAATGTGGCGCTATGTCCATTCATTCTAGCGCCCGCCCGCTAAATCGAACTCCGCTTAATTCGAACAACTTTATGGTCTTCAAGTTCGAATTACCAAGCTTTTAGTGTATTAATTACTTAAACCCGTCGCACTCGTCGAACTGTTCTCGTAGGAATCCCCTGTAATTTTCCCTCCATTCGCCATAGCTATGCAGTGAAGCAATTCTTGGCACAATTTTTCGAAATTTGTGCCGTTAAAAAACCGCCCTTTTTGTCTAAATTATCCGATCTTGTTACAAAAATCAAGACATCAGGCCGATGAGAAAAATGAATGCCATAATGTAATAAACAACCCAGACGTACACCACCCGGATACCTAACAGATGGTGTCACCTGGAACGCTTGATTGGCTTTTAATTTCAATATTTTTTTTTTTGGGGGGGGGGGGAAACAAGACTTGAAACCTATACGAGATTTAAAAAGTTAAAATCTGGAACTGGAGCGAGAGGTAAATAAAATAACTTTGTGGCTTTGACAAACCTGACACTGATGCCGGCTGTATGACTGTGTGCCACTAATTGGTGGCTAATTGGTGGCGTCCCTATTCTTGACTGATAAATGGAGATATATGGCATGACAGCATTAAAACAAAGTCCATTGTTTTTACACCTGAAAGTTCGTTTTTTATTTGAATAAAATTAGATGGTTGCTTATTCACTAATTGTTCTTTTCTTAAAAAAAAAGATTGCATATGTCATGGAGGGCAGTTCTGCCAAGCAACACCACATTCCTTTCGATAAATGACGTGGAGCATTCGCATGATAGGTTGGGCAAGTTCCAGAGAGAAAAACAGAGGCCGTTATCCTATAGCCTGTTCTGAGGGAGACCTACGCGCTATGCACGGTAACTGTGAATGTATAGCTTGGACGGGTGGAAAAAAGCTTGCGTCGGCCGGGAATCGAACCCGGGCCACCCGCGTGGCAGGCGAGTATTCTACCACTGAACCACCGACGCCGACAGGATTAAGCGTAATAGAAAATCCATGCACAGCCGGTTTCGGTGTGTCGGCCGTTATGTAGGTCACTACAGTTTCCGTCAGTGTGGTCAGGCGCTGCCCGCTGCACGCAACTTGCAGATTCTATGACGCCTGAGATCGCAGTGATAGAACATTTAGAAAGACGAAAGCTGCGGCCTTGGCCTAATGGATGATGGATGCAGATTTTGCTGCTTTATAATACGGAAACTGCGATAGGCGATCAAGCTCGGGTGATAGCAAATGACGCGGCAAAAATTTCCAGTGATGCCTTCTGGAAGATCGCTGCATTGCTTCTTTTGAAGGAGAGTGAAAGTTGGCCCGTGCAATATCTTCGGCCTTGCCTGCTAGGGGCACACCTGGGGAATTTTCGATTTGGCTTTTTTCTAGTAGTAAAGAAATTTATTTCCTGGTAATACCCTTGTATGTGATTAGAACTTTGTTGAGACGACGATGGATTCCTGCTTGGGATCGGGATCTTAACATTTTTCTTGGCCTCGTTTGCTAATACTTCAAAACTTGTAAATCTCCTAGAGCTTTTAGAGTCAGCTGCCCCTACCCATACAACGCTGGCATAAAACTTGTCAGTACGAAAATTTTTGTATTCAAGTTGCACTCGATAAGGTGCTCAAAAACCTATTAGCGTACCATACCAATGGTAGTTGGAATATTTTCTACGATATTCTGTGGACGCATGTTCATATGGGCGTGGTCGTCTGATTTTCAATACTTGTCACGAAAGCATTTATCAGTGCTCCAGACAGGCAAGATTTTTTTCGTATGGCCTGTTCCCATGCCCGGCATAAGCTTGCTGTGTACTCGATGAAATGCGTTGAATAAAATGGGATTGTTTTGCTTGAAGGGTAGCGCACATGCTTCAACACGTTTGGCTGCAGCTACCTCGGAGACAATACACGACAGTGCGCAACATAGGCAACGAGAAAAAAATGCACGTATACTGTTTCGGGTGAGAACAGATATAAATATAAGAAACGGTTATGTTGAATTATTCAATCTTGAGGAAGGTTTCTTGGCATCTGTTAAAAGTCTGGGACTTAAGGCCTCATTCTGAGTCCCTCCTCCACTCCATCTGATCCCTCATCTCGGCTGCGGGGAGAATTCCGCAATGCTTATGCATGGGGAAATCGATTTCAAGGATCTCCTCCACTAGAGGCTCCAGTGGAGGAACGATTCGTAATAACAGGGTAAAGCTTTCTGGGGCAAAACTCTCTACCACAAAACTTCTACGCGGGAAATGAAATATAATCGCAACAGATGCATTAATGCTCGCGAACATCTATTCGAAATACACGCCGAATAGAAAGCAAAACGATGTAGTTTGGGGTGCAGAAGTTTGTATTCCACTGCAGCAGCAGCCAAAAGGCGTCCCATCTCCCTCATGTGAGGTCACTGCAGTTTCTAACCACCACTTTTCGATCTTCAGCTCATTTTTCAAGAATCCGCCTCCTTAGAAGGAAATTGATGCTAAAGTAATGCTATTTTCTGCAAACCACCGGTAGCAGAGTGGATTTCATTCATTCCCATGCAGAAAGCAAGAAAAAAAGCTGGTATGAACTTAGTTTGAGTTCGTGTTTGCAGATATCTACCAAATTCGCCACAAGTTCTGTCCTAATTAAATTTAGAAGAGTAGAAAGGGCGAAAGTATTAACGATTCCCACTCAAATTCTATTGATTGATTGTAGGGTTTAACGCGCCGACGCAACGCAGGCGATGAGGCGCGCCGTAGTGGAGGGCTACGGATTAATTTTGACTACCTGGGGATCCTTAACGTGCGCCGAAATCTCGTACACACGCGCATTTTTGCTTTTCGCCTCCCTCAGAAAAGCGGCCGCCGCGGCGGGGAATCGAACCAGCGACCTCGTGTTTAGCAGCGTAACGCCTTAGCCGCTGAGTCACCGCGGCCGGTCCGCTCAAATTCTATTAGGTTTTTTTTCTAAAAGCTGATTGAAATAATAATTGCGATAGGGAGCTATAACATGATATTTAACATAATGATATTTACCAGTACACATTGAACATGATATTTATTCGACTCCAAAGACGTTATGTCGCACTTCCCTACTTTCTTCCCTTTCATTCTGTTTATCTGCAGCTTCTGAACTTCGCTGTTATATTTTCTGGGTGGCGAAAAGAGTAACACGGATTATAAAAACTCTAGAGTAAGTAAGATAAAAAAAAATAACGGAATAGAATAAAATAACCGGTAAAGCACTTTGTGGATGTCAGAAACAGCACAATGAGTTACGAGAACATTTCGTAAAAGTTATATGCATGCATTGGTGGGTTTGATCACGGTGGAAATGATATGTCGCCAATGTTTATTTTTTGCGCTCTTCTAAAATTATCTATTCTACTGAAATTTCTTGAAGAACAGCGCGGCAATGTTGGACGAAGTAGAGGACAACCACAGCGCTTGTGGTTGTTCTCTATTATGTCCAAGGGTTTCTCGCTGTTTTTCAAGCATTGCTTACCCCAATAAGCCAACGTCCAGCTTTGTTCTTTTGAAATAATGAATAATTTACTAAAAACTGTTTCGTTGGATGTCGCGAGTGTTAACAATTTTTTTTTAGAAACTAACTTGGCCTGTCAGTACACATTGAACCGCCGGCTAGATTTATTTATTTATTTATTTATTTATTTATTTATTTAACGTACCTTTCAGTCCCTGACAGGGCATTGAGTAAGGGGAGTACATAAGAAAAGTGCGAAATTAACAATATTTGAGAAAGGCACAAGAAAGGAACACAATCCACGAAAAAGTGAGGTAAGAAATTGGCCGTAAATACATATCTAGAGAAACGCAAAATGCAAAGATAACGAGGGCTCTACCTTGCACCAACAAAGAACAACGTGGACCTCCCTCACGTGGGCCTCCTTAACAAAGTCCAGAAAACTGAACAAAACCCGCCTTATTTATCTTGCTTATTGCTGAAGCATTTTAATACCATTCCGATGTCAACAAACACCTTTATCGTCTTTTTGTTGCAGCAACTGACGTGTGCCCACCATCACTAGAGCGTTACAAGCGAAGTCAGTTACGAAGAGAACGGATCATTTGTACTCTTTCTAAAATTCTTGCGATAACACGTGCTTCCAGCGTCAGTTTCCCCGGCACTATATTGCTTTGAGGAACTATAAGAAGCTATGCAGCCGTGCACGGCGTGGCCACGTCATTTCCAACAACTGCGCTGACCTACATTTGCCCAGACGTAGGGAAACCGGCCTTGGCCATGTTTGAATTCATTCGTACGGAGCTCAGTGATTTCAGGAGCGGTGCATCGGCGTCGGTGGTTCAGTGGTAGAATACTCGCCTGCCACGCGGGTGGCCCGGGTTCGATTCCCGGCCGACGCAGTTCATTTTTATTTTGTATGTTCTCCCGGCTGAGCTCTGCAGTAGAGCAAAAGCCCCCTCCCTCCCTCTGTCTTTATTTGTCAATTTCCGCCGGTCACAGAAATCTATTTTATTGACATTGTTCTGTCTGGAACATGTCCATGGACATGAAAAAGAAAGCGCCGGGTATCTGCTTGCTCGAAATTTGTCGAAAGACGACTTGTCGTCTTCTGCCCCAGCCACTTAACACCCTATCCGCTCTCAGCCTCCACCTCTCACTTTCCCCTCCCGTCGGAGTGTCCCCAGCATAAATGCATAGGAATTGAGCGCAATTTAATGTTCTCGCACTCGGTTCGCTGACGCGCCTTCATTTCTTACCCTTTGTCTCTATTCTTCGTGCAAGAGCTCGAGCTCTTTGTTTTCCTTTTGCTTTAATGTAACCTCTCTTAACTCATATATATATATATAACGCGTTTTTTTATTTATCATCTTAAAAAAACATTCCAAGCGTGTATTCCTATTAAAAGGTCGCTGCATTCACTATCGTGTATGAACTTGCATTTTGCGTTACATATGTCTGAGGTTGCTATAGCGCAGAATAAGGCGCTGTATATGAACCATCAGTATATTGGACTGATGTTGCATATTTATACTTCGTGTTTAAGCATTCCTTTAGTTGTTTTTTTTGTGTGGGCGGTTGAAACGGGGGACAGGCAGACAGACCAAAATTTTCGCGTTAACGGGACCAACAAAGAGGAGTCTTCAAAAATCAGCAGTTGGTTGCTCTGGCAAAATGAACGGGTAAAAACTCTGAATACGATGACAGATGCGGGGCGTATTCATTCGCAAGCATCCATCCCCACACATTTGCGGTGATTGCGTATGTACACCCCCCGGCCCCTTGTAAAGCAAAGACCATTAAAGTATGTACAGCGTTTTATTCAGTAGCAATCGTCGTCATCCCTGGCGTCGTCGTCGTCCGAAGGCGTAGGACAAATCCTCTCCATTATCCAGGCTAATTGAGGAGCCCATGGCACGTCATAATGGCCCTTGAAAAGAAGGGTCCCCATTCTTCTCGCCATACTGCCGGCAGCGCATCACTACACCTCGTGATGAGGGGTACCACGATCCCGTTACACAGACAGCACAATGACGTATTGAACAATGACGTATTCCTCCACCTATCTTATTTCAGGGCAAGCGGCTTTGCGATTTCTGTCCTGTCTCCGTCCCACCCGCGGGTACAGAAGAGGCCCATTCTATGGCTTGTATTCACTGGCGAGGCACGCATGCAGGCAACCATGCGAGCGCGCCGTCACTGGTTACGTCGGGCTCCGCGGGATGGCGGTACTTGTCCGTGCTAAGCACATGATATGTATTGGACGTTCCAGCAAACGCAAATTAATGCCTCGAGTCCATTGTGAGTGCGATTAAAAACATCTCTGTTGACACCACCGTTGAGAATCGGGTCGAAGCGGAGCAGATGACGCACGCCGGTGTTTTAGGGGCGAAGCTCCTTAGGGGGGTGGTAGGTCTGTCCATCCTCGACGTATGTATGTAGCCACCTCTAGTTTAGTTCTTGGATTGTTTACTAGATGGCGTGGCTACCTCTAGTTTAGTTCTTGGATTGTTTACTAGATGGCGGTACTTGTATATGATGAAAAGATGCGATTGGATTGTTTACTAGATGACGTGGCTACCTCTAGTTTAGTTCTTGGATTGTTTACTAGATGGCGCTTGTAATAAAATCCGTTCGCTGTTGGCGCGCGCTCGGAGTCGCCCGATGGATAAGGCTGCAGATGTGCGAGCGCGAGGCAGAAGCGCTCCGTGAAGCTGCGCGACGCCGCCGCCAAGATCCTGCCGTACGAGAGCGGGAGGCCGAAGCGTGTCGTCTGGCTGCGCGACGACGCCGCCAAGATCCCAGCGTTCGAGAACGAGAGGCCCAAGCGTCACGGCAACGGCGCGAGGACCCTGCCGTACGCGAAGCGGCATGGCTGCGGCGCGAAGAGGATCTCCAAAACGTCAGAGAACGGGAAGCGGCGAGAAAGCGCGCGTATCGGCAGGCAGACCCCGATGCAGTGAGAGCTCGTGAGGCGTCTGCAAAACGCATCAGGCGAGCTCAGCCCCAAGGTGCCGAGCGCGGTTTAAGCGAGCTTTCTAGGACGTTCGGACACAGATGTAGTGGGCACTTTCACTGAAGAGTCCGGTTTTAGTCCCTCAGGAGCTTCGCCCACTCATCATCATTCACCCCGTGGATATGCTGTGAATTTTTTTTTTCTTCGGCATGCGGGCCGCGTGGCAGCCGCGCCGTGTCCGTGGCGCTGTGGCCATTTTCCAGTGTTGCCAAGCGAAGAAATGACAGCTGAACTTTTCAATGATACCACCTTAGGCTTAGTGGGCGGAGACCTTAGTCCCTCCAGCTCGTCAGTTAGTTCGCTGTTTTCGCTGTAAAATGATTTACACCCTTAAGGGTGTAAATCACTGTCTAAAACTAACACCCTTACACTCTAGCAAAAAAGCAAAGGAAAACACCTTTACGGGTGTTTTGTCGTTTGTAACGTACCTTTACACCCTCGCCGAAAACAAGCATACATCATATTGAGGGATGATTTATTGCTAATTACACCATTGTAATGTGTTTTCTTTGCTTTTTGGTGGGGTGTAAGGGTGTTAATTAGAGACAAAAGGGTGTAAATCATTTTACAGTGTTGGAAGCAGTACATCGAACGACTGACTAGGAGCCCGTCCTTAAGATTATGTATGATGATGATGATGGGGGCCGTGATGGTAGGAATGATGGTGATGATGATAATGACGACGACGACGATTATTAGGGGATGATTATTACGATGGAAATTGCTTGGGGCCAGGCGTGCATGATACTATATGCTCAAAAAAATGAATTCTTTATTGAATATCAGGGGGGATTGTAGGCGTCTTGTCAGCGTTTATGTGCAAGGAAGCAAAAAATGCTATAAAAATTGAATTTCGTAGTTTATTGACATTTCGCTGCTGAGCACGAGGTCGCGGGTTTGATTCCCGGCCGCGGCGGCCGCTTTTCTGATGGAGGCGAAAAGGTTAGGGTTCTGTGTGCATGTCCAAAGTGTGATAGATGCGGGTAGTCCCGCAGTGGACACTGGGGGTACCCGGTACGAGGTGTGTTATTACAGTAGGTAGCGGTTTGTCGAATTTGCACGCGGATTCCCGAAAGTGTTTGTGTGGTGTTGGGTATTTTGTCTGTTTTGACGGGCTGTCCGTAGGTCCCTGGTCAACTGGTTCTTGAGGTCCTGGTTGCGCCCTACGTTCACTGGAATGTGGAATCATGCTCAGGCGCCCGGTGGTTTAGCCGGGCAAGTCGTGTGCGCTCTCATTTCTGGCATGCCTTCGGCCCAGTACCCAGATTACCTTGTAGCATCGCCTGTTCGTTGTGAGCGTATTTCGGCATTCGGTTGCGTAAGTTGCCCTAGATTGAGAGTCGGTGTAATGTACACTGTACCGGTCAAAACGGCAAGAGTCAAGCACGCGCGATTGCCCTAGTTCCACATACGGTTGCATTGAGGTCAAGTTTGTGGCTGCTGTGAGGGGTATGACCGTTACGGACACCCGTTGAGGCTGGCGTCAGGTAGTAGAGTTCGTCTTCTTGTCTGCTTCAGATGGCCTTAACACGATCGTCTTTCCTTGTTCCTCTCCGGATGCATTTGCGGGGTAGAGGAGCAGTGCAGATTTTCCCCCGTATGTAAGGCAGTTGTCCGTAGGCTTCCCTCAATTGGCTGGTGTCGTAAGGTTGTGAAAATGCCCTGTGCCGTGCTTCGCAGTCGTTGTAGGATTGATTTTGTGCGCGTTAATTCCTCCAAAGAATTTGTTGTGCCGGTGTCTTCCAGGCTGAGTATACGTGAATTCATCAGGACAAGTGAGATTTTGGTATGGCGGATTGAAGTGATGAGAGCAGGCGAAGGACATCAGCTTCCCGACGGGCTGTTCGTACAGCATATCACCTGATTTCCCTGACGAGTTTCCGGAATGGTTGGCTTTTCCGTTGCTTTGTACGCTTTGATGTGCGAACAAATACAGTTGGACTTGTTGTTGCTTGCTATTGTGCTTAGTTACACGAGAAGCTGATTTTTCAGAGGCGAGGCCACCGCTTGAGCGCTCGACCTCTTCGGCCGATTTTGGGCTTCTTCGAGTGCTGGGGACCTTTTGTTGTCCATATGGTGATATCTCGGCATATATTGTTACACCGTCGGTTAAGTTGCTGTGGTTCTTCATCGTATTAAAAAGGAGGGGTGATAGTATGGAACTGAGGTGTGCATTAGGCTTCCTTTGCCCATTGGTCCCACTTCTTATTGTAAATTTTTGAGCGTTTGTTTCTTGCATTCTTTGCCGAGTACAAATCCCGAGAGGTCAGAGCCGCTCGGAGTGTGGGGTCGTCTAATATATCTTCCTTGAGTTGGAGAAGGCCCTGTGCACCTCTCTCTGTAGCCAATGAGCGTCGGAAGAGCGCGCGAGGTACTTGAAGCCTGGTTATATTACCTTTTCCATGCTTGCCCAAACAGGACGTAATTTGGGCCTTAAATTGAATCGAGTTTTTTTCCTGGTTTAAGTATGACGAGCCGTTCATGCTATCATTCTTGTTCCCAGGTTTGATTCTGAAGGCTGCAAGGCGGGCATAGTCCTCATCCGATTTTTGAGAGCTTGTATATTCCGTCCGGTGTCGAATGCAATTACAAAATACAAAAGACAAAATATTCAAAGGTAAAAAACTAACAAAATATTAAAGACGCTGTCCCGATATAAGAAATGTCAATCTTTTATCACGCATACACACAGCAGAGACAACAAATAAAGATCCAGACGAAACAAATCGCAACATGAAAATGAAATCGTGAAGAAGTACCGACCATGTAAAAGCCCTGTATCAGGGCGGAATTGAATATTTAGAGAATTGAACACATTTTACTGTTCTATTAGTGCCGACGCACATGATTTGTCTAACGGAAAAAAGAAACACACGAAAAGCAGAGCAGCAGCGCGTAGGAATGCTCACGCATTGGTAAACTATTTTCGGAATTTCTCAACACTTGTTTAATTGCACTCCAGAGGGAGTCAGATGTGCTAAATGGGTTTTCGCAAATTCTGAGGGTGGATATTTACGTTGCTCGTGGATATATCGAACTGCATTTTTTTTTGCTGATATTTAAAACTTTCACAAATGTGTAAAACTTGATTTCTGGGGTTTGCCCCAAAGCAACACGTCACAGGGATAATCTAGGTGATGGATTAACGCGAAGTTCTTTACACATTCCTCGATAAGCCTGACATCCGCTGAGATATTGAAGAGACCCGCCGCGGTGGCTCAGTGGCTAAGGCATTGGGCTGCTGAGCCCGAAGTCGCGGGTTCGATTCCCGGCCGCGGCGGCCGCTTTTCTGATGGAGGCGAGAAGCAAAAACTCCCGTGTGTGCGAGCTTTCGGCGCACGTCAAAAATCCCCAGGTGGTCAAAATTAATACGGAGCCCTCCACTACGGCGCGTCTCATCGCCTGCGTTGCGTCAGCGCGTTAAATCCTACAAATCAATGAGATATTGAAGGGATTTTTACTGCCGAATATTACTTATGCAAATACCAAAACATGATATCACTATTTTTCCCTAACATATTTATGAAAATACGGAAACATAATATCACTAATTTTCCCTAAGTTTAAACCGCTGAAAAAGCGATTCTGAATGTGGATGCTGGATTTACAGCCTTCAGAGATGAGTTCTCCCTTGTTTTTTTTTTTCGGTGACGTGATTGACTGTCTAAAGTACACGCGACAACGTCGGTTAACACCTGTGAGCCAATGTTTACAGTGCACCCGCCTTCTTTACACCGCATAAACGATCATGTTTAGTACCTTTTCAACAATACAGCCTTATGAAGTTTAAGTCAACAAGCTCGACGAATTTTTCGGGTGAATTTCGAGGAGTTGTAGCGTTTTTTTTTTTTTTGGGGGGGGGGGGGGGCGTTCCGGGAAAGTTATAGCTCAAATTTAAGTAGATCAAGTATTTATAGCACACGTGAAACGAGGAATTACAAGCAGGATCTTTATCACTTCTCCTATTATCGTGTCAACGCTGTGTAACCAAGACAAAGCGTTGCTAGGTTACTCCCGCCACCGTTGTTGCTAGGAATGTTCCAAGTGCATCGTCTGCAACCGTTCTTCACTCCACCGTTGCCCATTATTCAGTACAGGGACTACTTCGGAGCCAGACGCGGCTGCTGCATGTGGCAATTGAAAACACGGTTACTACGCCGAATGCACTCAAGGGTCACTGAAGACAAAATCGAAGTTGGTCTAAATACAGGGATCGCCATCCAAAGAAAACGAATATAGCTGTTTCTGGGGCAGCACCTTGAAAATAATTGCGCAAATAGGGAAAAAAAGAAACCTATCACTCGCTCAGCAGCGATGACGAAAACGGCGACTGAGCGGATGGGCCGAGTTACCTGACGAACAACAAAATGAGAACCCCACACAAGCTATCAAATAAACGCGTACAATATTTGTTTCCGCGTTAACTTTCATAAGTCATAAACAATTTTAAATGTACAGGTATAATTCAGGCAGTGCCGACATCCTCAAGCTGCCAAGCCGGGGCACCAGCGGCTGTTGCAGTGGTTATTGCAGGTTCGGCGTCGTCACATGTCACATGTCTGTTCTCTCCCGGTTTACATCATGGCCGCAAGTAGAGCGTCGGACTTCCGCTGTTCCAATCTTCTGTGGACGGTAATTTGCATATGAACAACTTGTTCGCTCCTTCACATAGCGCCGTGTGCCCGAACGAAGTTTTGCACCCAAGCCGGCGGCCAAAGCTGTCTGTGTGTTGTGGTCGTGTTCGATTCGCGATGAAATTCGACGGCGTGATCCTGCCGGTGGACTGTGTTTGCTATGTTGGAAATATCAATTGCCACGATTCAACCCCGCTCCAGTTATGTAGAGTGTGCGCGATTTTTTGTAAAAACCTTCTCGGCTTGCGCCGGAGTGGAGTGGCTTATTCGCCCCTGAAAACCCAAGCGACCCTTATGACGAACCGGAGGCTATTTCTAACGCAAGGCTTTCTACCTTTACCTACCAATGGTTCTTGCGTGGCGTGCGGGACAGAAAAACCCACAACGCGGCCGGAATGGGGAGGGCGCTTTTCACTCACGGAGCACAGCCTAGATGGCGCGGCGATGGGGCGCAATTGTCCAGCGTCACCCACGCGCAGCTGCCTGCTCGCACTGGCGGTCGCATTGGAGGAGCGGCTTCGTCGTCTGCTTTAGCGACGGTTGTTTTTGGCCTGTTCTGGCGTGCTTCGCGTCCATTGCGCGCTTCCTTGGCTCAGCTTGATTAACTTGTCCGACAGCACCTCCTTGGTGACCCGGACCCGACGGAATTAAGTCAGCGTACGGCAAAGATACGTTAAGGTTTGGTTTGCACGGCGGGAAAACCAAATGTAGAGACCACATACAGGCATCTGGCCGCTAGAGAAACACTAACTTTTGCGCACTGCTTGCCACGAATGGGGCTCCGTTTTCTTAATTGGTGAATACCAATTTGGTTGTGTTTTAGAGGTACAGTCGAGTCCACTTAAACGATACCGTTTATAACAATATATCGGATATAACGATGAACAGCTATGACACCGTCAATTATTGTATTCTTTCTATGGTAAAATAAACCGCTTATTACAATGCTCCAGAGCTACGATATCTGATATAACGATTTAATCCGGTTATATTGTGCGCCAAAAGTTCAACAGTGACGACTCTAATGACGAGGTTGCGAAGACTACTGAGGTAGTGTCTTCGAAGGAGGCCCAATGCATGACACAGTCCCTCGGGGGCTTTGTTTCCGCCAAGAACATTTACATCAGCTATGTGAAGCACCTATAGATGCTCTTAGAAAATATTTGCGCTAGGTTCACACGCGGCAAACAAAGGTGACCGACTGTGGCTTCTCTTCCGAAAATTTGTAGTATTACGACCTTGCTTGCATGCGAATAAAATGTTTTGAGCTCTGTTCCGTCTTTTTATTTCGCAACCCGCTTGTAGCAATTATCGGTTATAACGATGGGATTTCCTTGGCACTTGGATATTGTTATAAGTGGACTAGACTGTATTACAAAATGCGAAAGCAGCAACTGGATCTGATAAAAGTGATTATAAAAGTTCCCTCAACTTTCTCGCAATTCTCAAACTTACTAAACTAACTAGCTCAAATCGGTTAAATGGGAATCACTGCGCTCACATGCCAAATTGTTTCGGTTTCTGCGCTTGTGCCACGCGGTTGTGTAGCCCCGATCTTGCGCATCAGGATGGCTAGGTTTCGCTGTCGCACCCTTCGAAACACGCTCCTTTCCGCTTTCTTTCTGCCGACGCACGGCAGTGCTACAGTGGCAAAATCAAAAACGCCAGCGTGTACGAAATTTCTGCGAATGTTGGAGATCTCCAGGTGGTCAAAATTAATCTGGAGCCCTCCACTACGGCGCGAGCCATCGCCTGTGCACCATCGGCCCCTTAAACCTCATAATAAATAAATTGGGTAAGAGTATATATCCGTGATCCGGCTTACGTGACCTTACTCCTTCTGTTTGCGCAGTGTATTACCTCTACTACTGCCTTTATCGTCCAGCAGTAGTTTCGCTTAGTGGACTGGCCAAGTAATTATCGTTGCTCGATATCGCGCTCGTCGACCATAGTAACATGGTAATAACGTAAACGACGCTGAGCTCAACGTGCATCCGTTGCTCCCGGAAGGGTTGCGAAACTAACGAACAACTTAAAAATGAAACCAAGATAACCCTGAATAACCCAGGGACGCTTTTCGGCTGCTAGAGCCCTACACTTCACGTTTACCTTAGTGAGAAAAAACTTTCAAATCTTTAACACCAAGTTAGCAATGCCACCAAAGGCTTTGATTACTTTTCATACTAAACCGCTACCAATTTGTGGAATTGATTTCTTCCAAGCACGTATAATCATAATCCCGATAGTGCTGATTGATATTAAACTTGTATAATTAGAATTTTTATGGCTTCCGTAACACACGCGGGAATTATCCGGTGATGTCGATTGCATTGTTATGTATTACGCTCGTGGAATCTTGATAGGGACAAACGTTTGGAAATGCAATTGTGATCGCATGCTTACCGCCACAAGCAATCATTTGGCTTCGATCTTTTATATCAAACGCCACAGTTACTAAATGTCTTGCTTAGTGAAAACCGTATCATTTTTTTTTTAAATCTCGGCCTCTGTTCGACAACGCAAGTCTCTCAAACATTGGCGATCGTTTATACAAGTAGCCTGTTCCCATGAACTGTTTACGACAAAAAATTGCAACAGCAACAAAGCTGCATGAGCCCTAGACCTCTGCTTGAAAGCAGAGTCTATGCGCGAAAAAAGCGAAATGCGTCGGCCGGGAATCGAACCCGGGCCACCCGCGTGGCAGGCGAGTATTCTACCACTGAACCACCGACGCCGACAGTTCTCATCCACGAGGCAACATCAAGCCGGTTTAGCAATGCCTTTCTAAATGTAGGTCACGTTTCAGTGTCGCAGCTGTGCGTGGTCCCGTTTTATTATTACTGATCACTTTCACGATATGCTAAATGACAACCACTACCCAAGCGCAAAACAATGCAGCTGAATCATTTCCAACGAGCTTCCTACTCAGAAAGCTGTGATACGGAGGTTGTGCGACTATTCCAGAAAACGGTTTTGAATAGCAGGAATTGTTTTCGCGAGCATTTCATCTCCTCTGTCATGCTCAACTTAACCGGCCGTCGTCTTAATGCCTTCTGGCCTGCTGCCAATTTGAAATATCGCAAGTTGGATGCAGCGAAGCAGAGCATGCTTGCGCCACTGGCAAGGAAAGCAGTGACCTAGATTAGATATTATAACGGGAGCTACAAAAGTGGTTGTGCGTTCGCCTTGTGTCCGGTTCCGAAGCCGTCGGCGTCGGTGGTTCAGTGGTAAAATACTCGCCTGCCACGCGGGTGGCCCGGGTTCGATTCCCGGCCGACGCATCCGTTTTTTTTTTATGTTGCTCCCCCTTCCATTCCGTCTTCTCAAACTACACACCGTCCCCAATTGATCCGTGAAAGGCGTTCACGACGCACCAGATTGTCAGCGTTGGTGTATATGGTGGTCGAATTGCCAGTGTCGCAGAGGCACGTGGTCCCTTATTGTGCATACTACCCATCTACATATCTTCCTTCAGCCAATTTCGAAAAAAATAAACAGCAGGGTGCACCCTTTCTCAAAGGGAGGCTGCGAAATATGTTACTTCCTTTAGTCAAAAAATTTCTTGCTGTGCTCATGTCGCAGGGATTTTGTATAAATATAACCGAAAGCATTTTTTAATATGAAGAATTTTTCGCGCGACCATTCATCCCTTTGCCTGTCACAATAAAATCAGCGGTATCGAAATTATTGCTGGCCAACTGCCCCAGTACAGGTGAAGGAGCGTGCAAGCAGCTAACAAAGATTTTTCCACAATCGAATACATACTTCCAGTGAAAACAAAATAAGCGGAAAATGCAGAACATTGGACGATCGCACTTGGCGATCGTTGTGGGTGATGAATTCACGTCAAAACCACCATGCCCAACTTTCAGCCTTAACTGCACTTCAACTCTAGGGGCCAAAGCGACGAGCAGTGACCCCTACGAAGCAGACACAAACTCGCCTTCCACACAGGCCTTTAATCGGCGGCCGTGTCGCCAGGCAGGTGGACTGCAGTTTTAGAAGGTGGCGGATCGTCGCGCGCAAGGCGATCAGAGCGTAAGAGGACGTTGTCGCCAGCGCTCCAAGAAAGGCGGCGCGCGGCCGACTCTGAAGGCGCCACACGTACAGTCGGTATGAGAGCTCGGGGCGGGCAAGACGTGATAAGAAGACTGCGCGGTAGAGGCGAAACAGCTATCGGCGGTCGTGGCTCTGCAATGTCGGTTGTGGACAATTCGCCGTGAGGACTAAACTTCTTGATGCCCGGCGCATATCTTACCTCAAAGGGATGGGCAACAATATCTTGGGGACTATCGGCCTCCTTTGTTGGTGCGCACGTTGTTTATTGTTGTGTGACGGTGTTCTGCCCCTGCGTAAGAGCGGGAAATGACGGTGTACAATAGCGGAACGACGATGTGTGGATGTAACGGAGCGCGCTGATTTGTTACGATGGTAGAAGCCGTTCTCAGTGTCATGATTAGACGTCAAGGGCTCGTGCTGGGATGCGGTGGCGTGGACCGATGGCTTACGCGACAGTAGTTTGATGAATAAGAGATTACTTTTTTTGCTGTTTGGTTGTTACTTCTAGCTTCTTTAAAATGCGTACGAAATGTGGAAAGGCGGGATTGTTAGCGTGGATATACCATTGAAACAAACCTCTAAGACCTGTCTACGATACTTTTTCATGGAGCCGGCATCTTTGGAACACACACCACAGCGAAAACGAGAGCGCAGTGGCACAAAGGTATAACTTCCCAAATTTTTAGAAAAATTAACTTTCATGTTGAATGAACTTCGCACAACGTTGGCTGGACCACAATGCTACCCTGAAGCGGTATAACCCGACAAAAAGAAACATTTGAATACAGCGCTTGCAATGCGTTACCCCATTAGCTACTATTTCGTTTTGGTTGGGTGTTTGTACTGCGGCAGACATGTAATCCAGTAGATCGCATGCCAGTCATGACAGAGACGGCACCAGATGTCATGGCGCAACGGGTGCCTGACTTTATTTTTTTGCACGTGGCTCGGTCTAAGAAAAAAGTGTGGTGCTGTGACGTGAGGCTAGATAAAATTATGCTCTGTAACCCTTGAATCTAGTACATAAAGCCTCTATTTTGCGCAGATATATTCAGTTACCGAATACTTTAGAGATTTCAAATAAGCTGCCGTGAGCCGAACTTTAGGCGGGGATATTTTGTTTGTTTTTTTACCTGCTTCACTAGCAACCCGGCATACCCTTTGTATTTATGCGGCTATTGTGGACCATTGTGCATTGTTTCGTATGCAGCTGCAAGCATATTGAACAATGCGTGAATTCTTTGCAACCTTTGTGAAACTTTTGCCCCGCAATGCTTCGCTGCACTGGACTGAGTACTGGACACTGAGTACAATGCAGAACGATAAAGTCGCGGCTAACTGCTCTCCACACCTTTATTAAGACTACAGAAAACAATGTAACGCGGATTGTCGGCGGCCCAGCGATAATAAAACTTCAGTTATTAGTCAGCGCTGTGTTAGTCTACTCAGAGTCCTTCAATGCCTTTCTGGTCATGAAACTTCGCCGTCACGCTACGGGAGAGCTTCGTTCGCTGCCGCGCCTCAGCGCTGGTGTTGATCGGAGGGCAGCCGGGGGCGTGGTCAGAGCGCGTTTGGCAGGGAACGGACCACGGAGTAAGATAAAACAGACAGCCTTATCAGCAGTGCGCTTTCGCTTTACGTGTCGTAGGCCGCTCAAATGGACCTATCATTTTGTGAGTGGCGAAAAAATTTGGTGCGAACGGGCGTGCTGCTACTGCGTATCTAGCCGATAGAAAGCAGTTTGTGGGAATTGTTCATTGTCTGTTTAGTCCACTGTCTGTTACCTCGGGCGTTCCACAGGGCCGTGTTTTAGGCCCGCTACTGTTTCTTCTTTATGTCGATGATTTGGTTGATTTAGCGCGCCCTGCGCTTCACGTCACGGTCTGGCTATAGAGCAGCGGCGGCCGCCCGATGCCCTCCGATCTGCGGTGGCACCACTCGCGGTAGCTTACCAGCGATGCATTGAAGGACACTGGTATACTCCTCTGTTGTCCCGTTCTTTCGCGCTGTTAATCTCAGAAAACAATGTAACCACAAGTGTGTTCGTAAACACTCACTCACTCACTCCCTCTCACTCCCTCCCTCACTCACTCACTCCCTCCCTCACTCACTCACTCACTCACTCACTCACTCACTCACTCACTCACTCACTCACTCACTCACTCACTCACTCACTCACTCACAACAATACTGCAGGCCAGTAATTTTGGCCCTGGCAGGAGGGGCTACACAAGCTACATACTGTACAAGGAAGATCAACAACAAATATAATCAAAAGAACACGACAACCATAAGTTCACGATGCCATACGCGAGTTCATAAAATCGGCAGATTCAAAAATCTTTCGGGGCAAAGAATTCCATTCGGACACTGTTCGGGGGGAGATGGGGGGGGGGGGGGGACGATAAGTGTACTTGTGAGAGTCGGTTCAACCGAAAATTGGTGATAAAGAGTATTCATGGCTATGTCTAGTTGTCCTTATAGTTCAACGTTTTATGCAATTAGAAAGTATTATTTTAATTTTCCCTGCAAGACAGTTGTGAAGGAACCCAAGACGACTCATTTTCCGGCAAGCCTCGAGAGTCGGTATACCATACTTCTGCATAAATTAGGATGGCGAATCGTGCCTTCTATATCTACCAAGGATTAATATCATTGCCTTTCTTCGAACACTTTTCAGCTGCATGACACCCTTTTTATAATGTGTATCCTACACTTTATCGGCATACTCTACTTTTGACCGAACACACGTATTGTAAGCTAACATTTTGGTACTCTCTGGAGCATATTTATGTTTTCTTTTAAGGAGCCAAAGCTTCGAAGGGGCTGAAGAAGAAATATCCAATATATGCTGCGACCAGGTAAGCTCATTATACAGAGTCACGCCTAAGTACTTATATTTAGAAACTTCTAATACAGGCTGGTGATGGAGTAGATTAGAAAAAAAACTAGTACATTTTTTTCTTTGCGACACGTAAAAGTACAGTTTTCTCCGAAATCAGCGCCATACCCCAACGCATACACCAATCATCAATTGCCAAAAGAGTTTCTTGTAACAATAAATGATCATTTGTGAATATTTTCGTAAAACCCGCACAATCATCAAAACATTCTTATGGATACATCATAAGGCGCTAAATCAACCAAATCATTAACATAAAGAAGAAACAGTAGCGGGCCTAAAACACGGCCCTGTGGAACGCCCGAGGTAACAGACAGTGGACTAAACAGACAATGAACAATTCCCACAAACTGCTTTCTTTCGGCTAGATACGAAGCAATCTACTGAATAACGGTAACCCTATACACTCTACTTTACACAATAGTTTTTTTGTGAGGCCCTCGATCGAAGGCTTTCGACGAGTCTAAAAACAGAATGTCAATTTGACTGGACAGGCCAAGTAAACTCCTGTACCGTCGAAATAAGCTGTGTGGTTGTAGATAGGCCCTTTCGAAAGCCGTGCTCATGGGGAGACAAAATATTGTTTTTAATAACCAATTCCTGAATAGAACTCACGACTATCTGTTCAAAAGCTTGGAACAACTACCAGTAACAGAAACAGGACGGTAACTTTTAGGAAGTAGCCGGTCACCAGCTTTATGGACACACGACACACGGACTATACGCCAGTCAGCTGGTACGTCACCAGCAGTTATTTAGAAGTTACATATTGTGGTAAAAAATTGAGATTTGTTGAGCGTAACGCCTTAAAAATGCATTTGGAAGTCCGTCGGGACCAGCGGCCTTCTTACCATCTAGCTTGAATGGCATGGCAAGTACTCCCTCACAAATTATATCAAACTTATTTTCTAATGCAGGAGAAACATCCGGCAGGTTATATTCGGTATGTATTGAAAAAACAGATTTGAAGTACTGATTAAACGTCTCTGCAATAGAAGTTGGGTCATCCAGAATTTTATCATCAACTTTGGCTTTCTTAATCCATTTTTTGCTTTGATGTAGCGTCAGAACTGTCTAGGGTCATTTTTAATGAAGTCGGTAGTATTGTTGCTGAGACATTTACTTCTTGCTTGGTTTACATTACTTTGAAGATCATGCTTTAGCTCCATAAACCATGGAGTGAATGTTTTAGGTGTCTTTCTCAGGCGCTTAAGTTTTCTCTTGGTTTGTATTATCTCCCCGCTAATCCAGGGGTTTGTACGGTGCTTTTGCAGTCTCTTTGACGGCATGGAATGTTGAATGCAGAACTTGACTGCAGAATAGAACTGTTGCCTCAAACTTTCCACGTTATTGGGGCTAACGACAAGATGCTCTTCTAAAAAATCGATTACCGCTACGTCATCAGCTTTATTGTCTTTCACAGTAGCTGTAGGAAGTTTTTTCCTTATGAGCTCGGTATATCTAGTCCAGCAAAAATATGTTAGGTTATGGTCAGAAATTATGGGTTCAATCTGCACTGTCCCCGAGCAGAATTTTTCAGAAATAAATAGGGGATTCAGAATTTAATTCCTGCGGGTGTAATTTCTCACAATCTGGTCAAGATTAAAAGTAAGCATTATAACAATTAGAGCGTCAGCCAGTACAGAGTACCCATGCTGCATATTATTCGAATAAATAGATGACAAGTTAAAATCTCCAGTTATAATTACATTTTTGTCCCGGAATTTTAGCAGGTCATCATTTACCTTAATCTAAATCAAGTCATCTGCATTCGGAGTTCGGTAAACAGCACAGTCAAAAAACGTGTCACCTTGTGGTGACACCCTTAGAAGTAGACTTTCATAATCACGTACTTGCTCAGCAACAGTAGCCTTTGTTATCACTGCAACGCCACCGCCACGGGAACCCCTATCGTCTTTGTACCGCCCTATAGCTCGGCGGTGCAACCAATTTCATCATGAGGCTAAATTTCAGTTATAACATATATTTGAGGATCATCAGACAAAAGAAGTGTTTCCAATTTCTCTACTTTATTGACAATGCTCCTAGCGTTACACACAAGCAGACGCACCTCACGCTTCTTTAGTCGCTAGTTTGTTGAGTTTAGCGTGTTCGTCTTCGACATTGCCTGGCGCGAGCTAAAAGTGTCGTTCCAATAATACAGTTGTTTGTCAATGAAAATCTTATCATGTACGAGCGATACCTTCCTGTCCGTACCCTTATCTTTCTTCGCACTGTCCAAGAGCAATTTCCTTTATTCTCAGCGTTTCTGCGCAGTAGTTATTTTGAAGGCTTATGATAATTCCTTTCAATTTTTAGCATTGCTCAAAGCTGCCTCCTTTTCATTATAATCCTCCTTTTCGTTATAATCATGCCGCTCCTCGTACCTTGCCCCCATGTAAAGAGCGAGATAACCGCCACTGAATCTTACGGACGTTATCCTGATCCCACACATCATTCCGCGCATTTAGGTTACTAGGAGGTCATCATCATAAACATTAAGATCTGTCGTAGCATAAGTTCGAACAATTTTTTTTCCTTTGAGCCAGGCAGGCGTCATACAATAAATGTTTTCCTTTTCCTCCTCCATATCATCATCATTATAATAATAATTGTAAACAGCCAATTTTATGCCCACTTCAGGATGAAGGCTTCTTCTGTTAACTCCCACCACTATCCTGCGCTGTCCTAATTCATTCTTTGCCGCCAAAATTTTCTTGCGTCATCCCTCCATAAAAAAATTGGTCTCCTCGTGCGTTTAGTCTCGCCCCTATGATTAGAGACGCATATGTAGTGGAATAAATCAGATTTGAGAGGAACGTGTGCAACAGCCTAACACCTTAACTGCCTTATTGATTTTAGCCTTATGCGCAACATCTTAGCCGTAGGGTGCAACAAGCGGGTTTTATTTCTGGTGCAGGTATTCTTCATATACGTACGTATGTTACATATGGACTTAAATTTTTACTATAGACAGGAATATATCTCGCCTTGCGATTCGCCAAACGCAAATCTATATAGAACACCCTTCCATTATATATGATTAAATTGTAGTAGTTATTCTTTGTGTCTGTGCAGATACGACTACTAATAAGTCTAGTGATATTGAGAACTAACTGCGAGAAGAAATTTCCTAGAAAAATGCAAACCACAAGCGGAAAATGTCGAGGGAGAGGTACCACGAAGCGCTTTGCCCTTCTCCGCATGCGCTAAGATTTTAGATGCAAGGCATCTCTTGCTCGGGGCTATGTCCGTCCGTGGGCGCCCGTCCGCACCTCTCCCCCTCTCTCCACCAGCTGCGTGATAACGCCGCTCTCCTCCTCTCCCTCTCTCCACGCCAGTTGTGCAGTAGCGCGCGCGCTACTCCACCTCTAGCCCTCTCCCCACCAGCTCTGTGATAGAGCGCAAGGTAAATGTAACTGGTAGCGAAGCTTCCATAGAAGCCCATACGTTCAGAAAATGGCGGCTCTCAAGCTGCTCATGGGGCTTAGCGCCATCTGTGTGAGGAGGGAACACTTCCGGCGGAAAAAAAAATAAACCGGATGTGACGCAAGATTCGGTCAAAAAGTGACGTCATTTTGGTACCATTAGCGCGAAAATTTGACTTCAAAATATCTTTAGCACGCCTCTGATCGCTGAGGGCTCATGTCATTGCCATCTGACGCAAGTTGGCGAGCCCTTGGCGTGTATGCTTCAAGTCAATGCCTTCTTAGCTAGTACAGACTCGTGACTACAGAAACGTACTTAAGCATACTGTCGTATGATTCGCCCCGGTGTTCATAAAAACATCTTGCATTTTCTCTGAATCTTTATTCTGTATTCATGCCTTCCAGTGCTGTACAAAAGCAATCAGTTGTTTATTTTGATTGCAGTGGGTGGCAAACCGGGAACCGGGCACGTACCCCCCCCCCCCCTCTTCCCCGACCGGAATTTTTTTTTCTGCCTTGGGATGCAGAGCACACAATGACACTGGAACACTCTCCCCGACACCCCCCCTCCCCCCTTCATATCAAAAACGTGCCCACTCCTCACCCCGATACAAATTTCTACCAACGCCACTACTGGGCTGTTTAATTGCGTCGCACATACGCAGGTTGCGTGCGTGCATAGATCAAGGTTATATAACGCTGCTCGTTTTGTGTGCTTCAGTTCTAAGAGATGGAATAACGCATATTCATGCTATAATCAAGACAATTGAATTTTATTTCAGCACAAACATAAAACAACTTTACCACACTGGACAAAATCAGCACGTATACAATAAGTACACAATGTTCGTGGGCACTACATGCATTATGATTTTCCTCACGCGCCGAAAAATTGACTTTACCCGTAACACATAGCATTATGAGCAATGAAAGCCTCAACAGCAGAACTACTTCGAAACAAGAGAGCAAAAACTAGGCACTGAATCTTTACGCAGAAAACCGGGCCGCAGTAATGCCGATTCATGAAAGTGCAGCGAGCACACCGCAGCTGTCCCGGCGTCTTATCAAGTAGACATGGGTTTCTACAGAACTTCACCCAGGATTCACGCCGGCAATTTCATGGTTGCATTGTTAGGCAAGTGTCCCAACAGATAAGTAAAAAGAAAAAAAAATGGATCAATGCAAAAGAAAGCCACGGCAACATGTAAATACACATAACAGGAAAGATCTGGCAGCAGCGCAGCACGGAGCAGCACAACACAGTACTGCGATGGAAATAATGCTTGCGTATTCAAGTGCGGGAAGCAACGATCACTACAAGCGTTGTAATGCAACAGAGAAGGCACTGAGATAGACAATTAAAGCAAATCGTTTGAATTCAAGTGTGAATACCCTGAGAAGTCCTAGAGTAATTGACACCACTTGCTCCGAGCCTACCTGAGGTGAAATCAAGAGATAACTGTGACATAACAAAGCTTTAGACGCATTATTTTTCGAAGCACGACCACGTCCCCTAACACAACCCCCGTGCACGTATTAACAGTACTATATTTTCGCGTTACCTGTGGAAATGAGAGGAAAATGGTGCAGTGAAACGCCAGGCGTACGGGAGTTGCTGTTGCAACCTTGTACAGCACATCGTTTCCGTAGGTACCGGGGAAAGCGCTCCGCTCCAACCGTTGGAAGCATGGTCCCGTAGTTCACAGATGCTCGCACGGGCACGTTACTAAACAAGTTCACCTCACGATACAACGCCACCTGGCAACTCCACGCCAGCAAAAATTAAGTCCACACCAAATTAACAAGGAAGAACGAATGCAAATGCGCACCACCAAAACACGCGAGGGGCGTTTCTTAGCAGACGAACTTTAGGCGCACCTTTCCGAACACTACAATGACTGCAACACAAAAAAATGACATGTGCCATTCTTCAGAGGGCGCTACAGAAAAGGTTTTCGAGAATAAACACCATATTCATAAGTTCTTTGCACACTGTGCCTAAATAAATGTGATTCAGAAATAAATACAGTTCGTAAAATATAAATGTTGCTTTATTGTTGAATAAAACAAGGTTTTTTGCTACTAGTGTTTGTTCCCTCCTCACCCAGTCGCGCTTCAATCGCTACTCCCATAAGCCCCCATGTTGATGTCGCTGGCAATAGGTTCTGAACCGCTTTTCGCCCGAACCTTCGCTACCATTTATATTTACCTTGTAGAGCGCGCGCTGCGCCTCCTCTCCGCGCGCCGCTCCCTCAGTTGCTACTTGTCCGATGAACTGAATCGACGCCAACAATTTTGTCAGCGAACTGGCGAAATTGAAGCCTCTTCGAAACGCCCGCGTCGAGCAGCGGATGCCACACTGCGATAAAGCGAAGCCGCTTCGGCACGCCAACGTCGCCAAGCAGATCCGGATGCGGTTCGCCAATGAGAAGCCGCTTCGAAACGCCAGCGTCGCCAAGCGGATCAGGATGCCACTCGTCAACGCGACCGCGCCGCGAAAGCGGCCGCGCGCGCGACGGGGGGGTTGGGAACTCGGAGATGCTTTGCATCACTACATTACTTACCCCAATTCTGAATTCCCCCCCCCCCCCCCCCCTTTTAGCTTGATGTTGGCCTGACAGTTGAATTCTTCAGCGGTTTTGGGGGATTTGCTTTCTTCACCATGCATTAACACGTCCACGAGCTACGAGGAAGCCGAAATCTTCCCTGTTCTGTGGTAGCCGTGTTCGGTGAAACAGCAGGCAGCGCGTGATCGCACCTGACGTTGCTCATGCCGCAGTCGAAGGACGTATGACTGAGCGGGGAATATGCCGCCGCCAGATTTGTAGCCGACGAAAAAAAGAAAAAAAAAACGTACTTCGACAAAGACAAGATACAACAGATACGGGTGCCTGTATCCGTCCTATCTTGTCACCATCAACGACTGTTTAACGCCACGTTTTCTTTTTTTCTTAAAGTGTAGCTGAAAAGGACGCTGCAACACTTTTTTCAACTTTGCTTGAAATCTTAAATGCTTGCAGAACGTAGTCACAAAACACACCCACTACTTAGGGTCGCAAAGTACATCAACCAAAAATTACTGCTCTATGCCCATCAGATAACTTGTAAACTCGCTCAAAATTTTTTTCTCTCTTCCCCGGTCTTGACGTTCTTCGAGGGCTCCAATTACGTCACTAAGGCCATGGCCATGTAGCGGCTGTTGGCCGGTTTTTTTTTCAGTTGCGGCAATGAATGCTTTTAGACAGCAACTTAAAAAAATAACCACAACAACAAAGCAGAAACGGAAGGCGTATCTGGTGCGACGAGCAAATGACCCAGTGTCGCTCCGTGCTGGCGATAACTGTAGCTTTCGCAGTGCTTCCAGACGCGAAGGAAAGAGTGAAAGCGCTTATCAAAAGTGTTGCAAGGTACCTTGAAGGTCGGTGCACTAGTTCACTAAGAAGGCGACGTTTTCATAGGCGTGATCAAAAAACTTTCCAAACTCTTCAAACGACTTATTATTTTAAATAATGGCAAAATTAATGAAATAACAGTGTCTAATGAGCCCCCCCCCCCCCCCCCCACCAAATGTTAACATTGTTCGTAACTACCACCTTCGCGCCTGCAGAATAGCAGGCACAACCGTTCCGGCAAAAATACGCGTTACTTTATTTTTCCTTAGTTTTAAAACAGCCTGTTTTCTTTTCCACTTACCTTACTGCACACATTTATCACGTTTGTTTTTGTGTGTGGCACTGTGTTCGGATATACAGTCACTAAAACGCTTCAATACAAACCAATGATGAAACTAAAGCGAGCACATGATATAATGGCGGCCCATGACGACACAGACGGCCTTGAGGTGAGCCGCGTAGACGCTAGCGCCAAATTGCTCTCTAGTGTATATTGTAAGAAACTCTATGGTGTGGGCACGGCCGGACTGGAACAGCGGCGAGCGCGCACTTTCATATGCGCGCCCGCCGCTCCTCCAGCCCGGCCGTGGTGTGGGCACGGCCGGGCTGGAGAAGCGGCGGGCGCGCACTATGAAAGTGCGCGTTCGCCGCTCCTCCAGTCCGGCCGTGGTGTGGGCCTCCCTGACGTCGCCATTAAAAGGGACGCGTCATGTGGCTGGGAAGCGAGATTTTGTTCCCCTGTTGGTAGGCTCCCACCGCTTCATGTACGCACGCAGCGCAAGTCTATTGGTCCACTTCGAACACTCGTTCTGTTGTTTGGAGAACCGCATAAAGACCCCCGCTTTTTGTCGTCCGTAGCCTAATGGGTAGAACCATGGGTTTTTACGCGAACGTCCGCGTATTTGAAAATTCCTGATCCTCATCACGGTGTCCACCGGCGCAACGCCGCCTGTATAAACAGTGCCTAACGCGTGAGCGAAAAATGGCCAAACAGCCACTCTCCTGTTGCTCTCTCCTACCCTTCCCCGCTCCGTAGCCTTCCAGCGTGCTTTCGTGTCCGCCAGCCAGCGCCGCTTCTCGGAAACTATGAAAAATAGTGGAAAGTTTGTTTAGCGTTCCCGAGGCGGCGCTCCTACGCCTTCTTGTTTTTCACCATGCCTGTCTGTCTTGGTCTGTCACTGATAAAACTTCCTTTGTCACGAAGCAAAATCCCTTGCGCTGCCGCAGGCTGATGCCGGCTTTGCGCGCTTATCTACTCGGATCACAGGCCCTGAAATTTTCTGAGTGGGGCATCTCACCTCTATCCCCTCCGCATTTAGGTATTGTTTTGACCCCACTGTTCGCACTCCGCATCGGTACGCACTTCTAAAATTGAGGACTGTACTGTAGAAGCGCCCGGACAGCGTGGCGGGATCCCAGCTGCTTATCCTTTTGTTTCCTATAATTTTCTGAAGTTTACAAGCACGTGATATTATTGGAAAGTAATCGTAAAAGTGAGCGCCTGAACAAAAAACGTGCACGCAATTTTTTCTTCTCTAAATACTCCAGAAAGAAAAATATCAGTAAAATAATGGCTGCCCCATCCGAAAATATCGTTTTTCTGTTAGCTATATGTCTACCCGACAATCAGTATGTTCTTGCACTATTTCAGTCCGTTCCGTCTTTATCTTTGGAAATATGCAGCAAGTATGAAGCGAGCGACACGTTGAACGAGATCCCCAGTGCGCCGCAGAACTAGCGCCCCGTCGCGGCTAAGATGTAAGCGAAACGGCCCTGGAAGCCCAACAGGCAAGCTGACAGACACACGTCGTAGAAGTGGGTGCAGCGTTCGCGACTCGCGAGCAGTGACGTAAGGCGAGATGTCCGCCGGCACGCGCCACATAGCGGATCAGTGCCTGAACTAAGCGTCCCTACCCTTCCCATTGAAAAGCGCACGACGCGTCAGGCAATCTTAATACAGGCGGCGTTGACCGGCGAAATAGGCGAGAGTACGCGCACGCGCATAGACCTGTGTGCTGTATGAGTGTCGTCTGCTACGCTGTTCTTAAAGCAACACACCCTTGTTGTTCTTACTTGTGGAGGCCGTTTCGACAGAGCTCAGCGGTGTAAACATTGATGATGCACGTGTCGCGCAAGTGATACGAAAGAAAAATCGAACGCACATTGGAGATCCGCATTTCATTCAAATAACTCCGGTTTCTAGTAAACAAAGTCACGCCGATACCGTGGCACGGCGTATGTCGCTCTCAAGGAAACATCGTAGCGGGCGATGATCACAAAAGAGAGGGGTTGTTGCGCGTGCGCTTACTCTCCCCTACTTCGCCGGTGGACACTTTGATAAGGCGCTGACATGCGGATAGGTCACCGCTGCCGTGATATCAGAGAGTTTTAGCAGTCCGTCTGTTCCGTTGGTTACGTTGTTACGGGGTTGTCCGGGACCCGTCGGCGCCTACGCGCGTAGAAGAGTGAAGAAGAAGGGCGAGGAGGCAGCGGACATGGCGAAGGCAAGCCCGCGGTACTAATCCCCCTACCGCGACCAATGCCCAAGTGCCCAGAGGGGTCCCGGTCAACACGCTAACTACGTACACGACGGAACGGACGGACTGCTAAAACTCTCTATTATTAAAAATATTGGAGAGAGAGAGAGAGAAAAGACTTTATAGAAAACATCCGGCGTGCGGGAGGTCCCCGGCCACGCAGGGCGCGGATACTCCCTATCTATAGACTATGGTAGTGGTCCATTAGTCTTAGGCCTAGATCTCGAAGATTCGTGCCCCGGCTAGGCTGCTGATACTCGGATTCCTCCGCTCCCATCACTGCCTCTGGCATCTCGGCCGTTGGCGGTCGGGGCGTCGGGTCCCTTTCTCCGCTGCTTCGCCAGGGCTTCTTCGAGCCGCTGGATGGCCTTCCGTTGATGTTTGAGTTCACTAGAACACACACACACGCGCACTTCCTCGGGATACGTGTCTCTCGAGCACTGCACATCCCCAGCGCGCACCACACTTTCGCACCCCCCCCACATGATGTGCTGGAGGGTGGCCGGTTCTCGCTTGCACACGCTACACGTAGTGTCCTCGTAAAGGTCCGGGCACATGTGCCGGGCCAGGGTCGGCGTCAGCACACACTCCACCTGCAGTTGTCGAAGCCTCACCGCCTCCGCTCGAGACAGTTCTTGGTGCGGAGGCGGGAAGGTTCTTCTGGCTTCGCGGTGCCAGGCCAGGATCTCGCCGTAGTCGGTGAGGGGCGCGAAGTCTTGATCTTCCCCGCATGCCCCGAGGTGGCGATCGGCCGCGACCCGGCACGTGGTGAGACCACGGGCCGCAGCGTCCGCCTCCTCGTTGCGGTTCACGATATTGGAGGGTGTACATTCTGTATTTCAATTTTATGGCGGCGCCGACACTTGTTCCGCTTCTAACATTCAAAGTCAAGTCTATCTCGCCTTTCCGGACGAAGAAACAGGAGCGCCACTCCCACCAAAACGGAACCACTGACGCACCAAAACGACGGAAACGGTGAAAGCGACTTGCACGTTATCGCTTCGCTGCAGCCACGTTTTGGCAACTTGACATCGTCCCCCATTATATTTATAAAAAAATTAAATCGCGCTGGGGGTGCGTAAGCGTGGATAACTCTATGCCCACCGTTCCGGCATGAACACTAAAGCTCTCCACGCCAACCTACGCGCCTGCGACCGGCCGCATGACGCCACGTTTCCGCTGCGCACGCGCTGTGACCTGACACAGCTACCCGGACAGGTGAGAAGGAAGGCGGTATGACCAAACGAGTGGGCATACAGCACCCCTGCGTGCCTGCAGCCGGCCACTGAAGTTACACCCCCCCTGCCCAGGCGTGATTTTGAGCCAGCCTCCAATGCTCATAGAGAAAGAAATCGTGGAGGATGCATAAAAATAGAAAGTTCTAGTAAGGAATAGAGGCATGTGAAGGCGGAATCCTAGTTGGACCTGCTGTTTATCTGCTGTTCAACTGCACGCTAAAATATGCGGTTGCGCACGTCACCATTTGGCCAGATCCCTGGACAGCACCTTCCCAAGCTCGTTACACTGACTCGCTCGCTGGCTGGCCACCTCCATGAACCCCTTCCTCAGCCCGCTGGTACGTTCAACTCTCAAGGGGGCGCGGGCTGAACGTGCTGCAGCGGGTTCTCTCCACGTATGCTCCGTCGCGTTTTCTAGGAAGCCACCTCCGGCGCTGTTTTCCTTTCCCTCTGCCTGCTCCCGTTTTCTGTGCCTCACGCGTTCTATTTTCTATTATTCAAGCTTTCTACTTAATAAAAGGAACCATCTGAAGCAATTCCAGTGAGCGATAGCGCGTCCGAAAGGGAAAACGTTCCGCTTTCATGTTCGGAGTAGGATCCCAAGAAATTATTTCAAGTTTACAGTCAGACTAGAGTGCTATTTTGAAGCAGCTGACAGTGCCACTAGATTGAGGTCTACAGCAAATAACATTGTTTCTTTTACAGCGACCTTTATTTCGACCAAGTTACAGACATTGGACAGTGTATACTGTAAATCAAAAGGATTTATCTTCGATGATACAAAACATATCGTCATGGCAATTTCTTTCTTCCGTGAGCGTCGAGATTAGAGGGCATAGACTCAGTAACACGGAATCCCAAGTTGCCGGTAAAAAAACATCTTCGAAGGAGTCATTCGCTAACTCAAATTAAGTAATATTGACAAAACGTAGGGTGAAAGCGCGCTAAATTTAGTCTCGTCGAAGTATTCTTCGATTGCCCTCCTTTTCAGCAGCCACCAGCGCCGAGTGGTCGTTCCGCCTAGAATGCGCCGGCGAGCCTCTTGAAGAAGTTTTTCTCGCAGGTGTCAGCGCAGGCGGCGAGTGACTCGTGGCGGTTGGGCCCGGCCAGACAGGCCGTTCGCCAGGGTATGCAAGCGGAGAGCGAATGGTCGTAGTGGAAGCCAAAGCGCTTCTGGCTGGACCGGCACGCCCCAAGGAAACGTGGAACACGGCAGGAAGGATCGTCTGCGGTCAAGAAAGGGTGCCAGTACGACACCGCGATGAAGTTGTTAAAAAAAGTAAAACCGCGGGAAAAAACGCTCTGGTTTAAACAGATCTAGTCTGGTCTGGCTTACACTGTAAACCTAATTATCACGAGCCTGCTCTATTCGGATTGGTTTTGCAAACACCATGCAAACCATGTTTGAACGGTAGGCTGCTTAATAATTGGATTCAGTCTCACTTGCGCTGACGCACACACACGCCGGCATGCCGCCCATGGCGAGATTGAGCGACCAAGCATCGGCGAAGCAGCGGTTAATCCCTCGCATCGTCACGTGGTACCGCAGCGGCGAGGCTCTGAGCGAGCGCATCTGCGACCTCCCTCCGAAGAGGATCACGTTGCGTGACGTCACACCTGAGACACCTGAGCTCCGGTGGCTAAAGGTCATTGCGGTGCGATGAATCGCCTTGCGAAAGGACTGGGAGGACAGAGATCATGAGCCATTCCGCACTGTGAAAGTGGATGACCAGCGAAGCTGTTTAGCACACGATATGGAGGCGACCAAGAATTGAGGTTTGAGGTGAAGGGTACCGGCAGATTTTATTGCTGTCGAGCGTGGACGGCGGTCATCCCTAAGAAATAAACATGCATGAACGCACACACGTTTACTTTGTTTTGTTTATTTATTCATTTATCACTGTACCCAAAGCGCCAGTGTTGGAATTACAGTGAGATGAAAACATTCAATAACACACACTGAGTACAGCTTTGTAAAAAACAAAATTAAAGAGTAACAACCGAAGTAACGCAATCTGTTGTACAACGGCGAAAAAAGACAGCTTGCAAAATTGAAATGAATCACCTCATCTGCAGGCATGCGGCGAAAGTTTCACTCTACGTAAAAGACACCTACCGCTGAGTTAGGTTATTTCAGTCCTACATGGACCGCAGAAAAAGGACATTTGAAACAGATTTGTTCTGCGTAATATTTCTTGTACTTCAAGGGAATGATCACTTCTGAAAATGATGTAGGGTGGATTTTGTAAGTAATTGTAGGGCTGTATTCCAGTTTTTGAGTGAAATATGCCGTGAAAAAGCTTCACTCGAAGCCTTGTTCTGCGGTCATGCAAAGATTGCCATCCCAGAGAATTTTTTCGCAGGGACACACTGAACTTCCTAGAATAGTCACTGCAAACAAAAAGAGCAGACAAATTTTGAATCCTTTCTATCCGCTCTATATCTGTCACCACCCAAGGGTCCCAGACTGTGTACCCGTATTCGAGTATAGGGCGCATGTAAGTCTTGTATAGCCGTGCCTTTTGCGTTGAACGGAAAATATACTGTACTGACATTAAAAATGGCGCCTCTCGATAACTAATCTACTCAAGGTTTCTATCCAAGAGGTGAGACGCATAAGTGTAAGGTCAAAATCACGTTTTCAACGGCTTGCGACTTCGGTGGCGACCACGTGCTAATGGCACGAAAAACGAAACCTCCGTTTTCCAAAGCCTCGCACTTCAAATATACACGTGGAGCCCGGCTGTTTTCGCTGCCGGGCATCAAAAATACAGGAAGCGGTAGGCAGGAAATCGGCTTCAAACTGTGGGCTTCAACGACTCAATGTAGAAACGATCGGGAGACAGCCGTTTGTCCTGCTGTGTACCAACAGGCTGATGATAATGACAATAAGGGGCTAAGGAGAGCGAAGCTTGTAGGGCCTTACTTGTTACGAGGCAGGCCTGCTCGCATTGCTCCGCCGTGGTGAACCGATTGGGGCCGTAGAGGCACTTGCCTCCCGTGTACCTGGTGCAGTTGCCCTCCTCAAAGAAGAACGAGTGCTCGCGGAAAACGAGATCTTCGTCCGTGCACTGGGAGGAAAGGACGGGCTCCAGACATTCGGCGGGAGCCTCTGCACCAGGGTAAAAGAGAAGCGTTTCTGCTGAACAAACGATTTAAAGGGACCCTCCTTTCAACTGCTTTAGAAATCTTAAATGCTTGCAGAATGTAGTCAACAAACGCATCGAGTACATAGATTAGGGGGTCGCAAAGTACCGCAGCTAAAAATTACTGCTCTATGCCCATCAGATAACTTTCAAACTTGCTCAAAAGCTTTTTATCTCTTTCCGGGTCTTGGCGTTCTTCGACAGCTGGAATTACGTCATTACGTCAGTGATGAAGTGGCTATTGGCTGGCTTTGCTCCAGTTGCAGCAATGAACGCATTCGACGCCCACTCTGAAAAGAAAGCCAGAAAAGCAAAACACAAACGGAAGGCACGTCTGCTGCGACGAGCAAATCACGTAGTGTCGCTCCGTGCTGGCGGTAACTATAGCTTTCTTAGTCCTTCCGGACGCGAAGGAAAGACAGATAGCGTTTATCGGAAGTGAGGCAGAGTACACTTGAATTATTGCCTTATCAAGTCGACAGCTGCAGTGAGAATCCATAATGATGATGGTGATTTAAAGCATGCCGGATTGATTCCTCTGCAGAACACCATGATAGACAATTCTCCCAGGCATTGTTAGGAAAAACGCAGCAGATCGCTACTTTGTAACATTGAGATTACAAACAAATCGGAGAGCAATACGCTTTACAAATCCCTATAACCCATCCTACGCCCACCACGTTCATGCAGGTACTGACAAGTACGCGAAAGAAATTACTAAAATATCGAATTGGGATTACTTTCATATACAGTATTTAGTGAGCAAACTTTAAAGCCGCGAGCCTAAAAACCTGGTTGCGAATAACCCATGAAAAATGAGGGATGACTTGATCCTTTGCTCTTGTGAGAGAAATCCTAGAATCACGCTGCGTTGTTTGTGTACTCACACCTGGCGTATTACGACGAATAGTTGCTTTAATGCGAAATTAATCAATACAATTCGAACTGTCCAAAATATCTATAAGCCGCTCTGCTAAACACCGAGCCTCTCTAAGGTCAGTTTGGCTACAACAACATACTTTGGCAAGACGGCATTTTGAGACGTCATAGCAGTAATGAAAACACCAAAGTAGGAAGGATTAGGGACTTTTAAGAACATCCACAAAAGCCTCACGTAGTCTGAACTAAAACTATATAAACCTAGTCTTTTAAATTTCGTCTTCACCACTACTCCCAAATGCTTTGCGGAGACAACGTTTTTCGGTGAAGGCATGAGATGTATAAACCTTTAAGGCCCTACACTATACCTCCTTAAGGGCGAAGCACCTTAGGGGCTCGGGGGGAGACATCTCATGCAGTAAAGGTACTAAAACACTCGGACACTCGTTTTCCAACGCCTCGCGCTAGAACGCTTCGTGCTTCAAAGACACGAGGCGTTTACAGCAAAGCTGTATGCCTCCAACTTCCAACAGTTCAGTCTCCGTGGGCAAAAGCGCCAAGGCCTAAGATACCGAGTGCTCAAAATCAAAACAGCACTATACACTTTATCATAATTTAGAAACCTCATCATACATCGGAACCACATCATCGAAACCGCACCATACACTTATAGGCTGCATCCTTCGCCGCTCCCAATATTTCACGTCAGTGAAGATGGCCTGGGCTTCTTCGTTCTTTTTTTCACACTAGCTTGATAATAGGTTTATCTTGCCCCAGTCAAAGAGATCGGCGTGGGTCACAATGAAGGAGATGTCCTACGACAGGTTATGACAGATGAGAGAAAGGGAGGACCTTTTGACTGCGTAAGATGTCACATCTCTGACAGAGGCTCGCTCTGAAGGCGCCCGGGACAATAGAAGCTTAAATTTTAAAAATTGGCTTAACTTTCATACACGGATGTTTTGCTGAGACAACATTTTTCAGTGGAATTATGAGAAGCGTTGTACAGTACCGTGAAGGTTTCAGGGACTCACAATTAATGCATCCATAAATCCACAGCCTCCTATA
This sequence comes from Haemaphysalis longicornis, assembly GCA_013339765.2. NCBI lineage: Eukaryota > Metazoa > Arthropoda > Arachnida > Ixodida > Ixodidae > Haemaphysalis > Haemaphysalis longicornis. The sequence continues at coordinate 80,913 of JABSTR010001707.1, forward strand.
CAGCGCTATACACAGAGCCCCTTTCGGCGCATGTTCACCACTACACGGAAAAACATTACTGGGAAAACATGTTCATGGACAACTCAAGATGTCTGATATCAACGAAAGCCCAATGACCTTTAATGAACTTCCTGAAACAACACCGCATGTAGCCGTAATACACCAAGCGCCTTGAAAGTTGATTTCATAACTATGCACAGATTAATTGGTGGGAAGACATTTTTTAGGGGTCTGACTTCAAAATATGAAGCCTGAGGACATATTACTAATAGTCTGTTTAGATGCCGTGAAAGTATCGTATATGTTACAGACAGGCGGGATTCCTCCTTGAGTCCGCATAAAACTGCCGCCCATTTAATTAAACTTCAAGTTAGGCATTTGTTGTGGCCCGGCGCGAGGAAATGAAGCCTTTCCATCTGTCCTGACAATTGTAAATATTGTGTGTCGTCGCTTTTTTTTTTGTGTAGCATTAAATTTTGTAGGCTGACCCGTAAGCAAGTGACTGGAAATTCTGTCCCGACATCCACCGTCAACTATTCAGCAGCGTTGATGTAAAAAAAATAAGAATGAATTAATAAAAAAACGCTGGAGGTCTCACTCCATCGGCTCGAGCGCCGCCAGTAACTACATTCGGCTGGTTTAAATTGCACAAATCCAGCTAGCTCAGAGGCTGATATTTGCGCTGTGCCATTAAACAAGAAATAACATTTTATTGCCGACAGGGCCAGCAAAGTGGTATTTGTGACTTTAATTGGAGATGTTGCTGCACAGCGCTATTTATCTTGCAAGAGGAATTTCACGCGGGACAGGACCCCATGTTGTGGCAAAGATATGTTTTGTGGGAAGATTTCGGGGAAAATTACATTAACACGTGTAATAATGGGCCATAGTCGGTCTTCGCCCGTAAAGGAAAAACCTTGTAGCTTGCGGGATAAGCACCGCCACATCGCTGACGAGAATAGCAGTGACCTATATAAGGCCAGACGTTACGAAACGGGTTCATGGAGATGCGATCCGCCCGAAGTCAGCGGCGTCGGTGGTTCAGTGGTAGAATACTCGCCTGCCACGCGGGTGGCCCGGGTTCGATTCCCGGCCGACGCAGTTTTTTCTTCTGGCTTGTAATTTGTGAAGTATGGCGAACTCCGCCACGTTTTTCGCGCCTCCACATTTTTTGCCGCAAACACCACTGCCACTAACCTAACACAAAGCGGTGAAGCGCTTAATACTTCGTCTGTGGTATAGTTCTACGCCATCAATGTTCGCATAAGAACCTACTGGTGCGCTTCTAAGCTCATGTTTCTTGGTCTTGGCTTTTTGGCATCGCTTCTAACACTTCCAGCTGTTTTCAGCTCCTGATCAAAAAATTGCGCCCACCTCCCCTCGCAGGAACCCTGGTGTGATGCGACGCTGAGGGGGTTCAAGCGCAAGCGGAGAGCAACCGTCGAACGAAAGGCCGCCGGAGAGCGGCCCACCGGTTATATGCGCAGCGCGCCCGAAGGAGACGAGACCGCGGAAGAGAGAGCACTGCACATGCGCCGGCGCCAGTGCGTCTGCCGCGGCTATGACGCAACACAATCCAACACAATCCATTTTAATCCAACCCAATCCAAATGCAATCCAATCCAAGCCAAGCCAAGCCAATTCATCCGAATGCAATCCAATGCCCCTCGCGAGAGAGGGGCATGGGAGAGGAGAGGGGGTGAGCGGCGAAGAGCGCAGCCAGCGCGGCGAGGAGAATGGGAGAGGGGCGGACGCCGACAACAACGCCGACTACGCTGCATGGACAAGGTAAGTGAATGAGATGCAGTCGCATCTAAAAAATCATTTCTGCCATAGGCAGCCTGACCACTAAGTATACATAGACCTTTCAAAATACAAAAGCCTTTACAAGCTACTAGGACAGCTCGAAAGCTAGTACGTGTCGCCTCTACTTAGCGCAAGCCAAGTTTAGGGCCCATTTTAGGCACAACAAAAGTGAAAAAAGAAACATTATAACGTTATGGTAATAAAAAATACACATTAGACTGGTTTTTGCCAAAATGAAAAAAAAATGGGATTCAGAATGACGTCACAGAGATGCGAGGAAAGAGAGTGCAAATACATGATGATGTTGGCATTTAATGGCGCAAGGCCAACGAGGGCAAAGAGCGCCAAAACAGTGGTTAGGTATGAAGGATGTCAAGGTAAACTCTAAAATTGTTTAACAAAACAATAGTAAAATCAGTAAACGACAATGAGGATGGCTGGTGTAAAAGGCCAGGTTGTGATGGTGCATGGCATGAAATAAGGTTTAAAAAAAGACTACGCATGACAGGAAATGAGGTGTAAAAACTTGATGTCACTAAGAAACTTAAAAGTGCGCTGTACAGGAATCACGGGATCATCCCCCAGAAACAGTGCTCGGTGTAGTGGAATGTGTTGTCTGTAGAGTTGAGGAAAGTGTTAAGTTCGGGCTCCGCATGTAATTAATGAAGGCCGCCGGTGGCCCATGTATTGGCGTCGCCTCTGCTGGTATCTACTTTCCCGTGTCCCTTTCATGTAGGCGCACGGACGCCAAGTTCGGAGACGCGGAGAGCGTGTGTTGTGCCCGTCATTTTGTGTGTCAAAGGACGGGGGCGATTAGCTTGCGTCGCAGGTGGCTGGGTCATTCGGCATAACAAGCTGACGGGAAGCCAGGTTATCGTATCTCGTAGTGTTGAAAGCGCGCGCGGTGTAAGTTTGGAAATCTTCGACTCCGGCGGCGGCGTGGGGTCGTTGACGGGTCAATCGCCTCGGAGACCACCGAGTGGGCCTGAAGCGCGTCTTCCGGTGCGACTGGCGGCAGGCCGCGGCGCCCTTCGTCTGGGAGGGAATTAGCAACCCTCATTGTCCCGCCGGGCGCGCAGACGCACGACGTCGTGGGAGGCGTCGCGCGGAGGGAGGTCAGCCGCGCGGGGACCGCTCGGGGCCCTGGGCTTGGCTGTTGTTTGTGCAGATGCCGCCCGCTGAACGTAATGGATGGTTCACTTTAGGCCGCAGATGGCCTGTATTTTCTGGCCGGGTGCAACAGCGTGCGTAGGAAACGCACTATGAGTGTGTAAGAGAGAGTGTTAGGTCACGTGACCGCAGGTGGGGACACATGTGTGATTGGCTGGTTCCTGTGGCCAATCAATGGGGTTTCTATTAATTGTTTAAAGGGTTTTTCTCTGTTTCTTGTACGCCCCCTTTTTGGAGGCGGGGTTTTTGCTATCAAAACCGGAGTGTTGGGTTTTGTCGAGGTCGGTCGAGAGGGGATCTAGTTTAGTATAGATCTCGGCCGAACAGGCTGCTGCTGTCAGAGTGACAATGTAACCGTCACTCTGACCTGATGTAAAGTTGGAGTTTTGTAAATAATGTAAATAAACCTAATATCTAGCAAGGAAGGCAGTCCTCATCCCTCACCCGCTCCAAGCATCGGTCGTCGGTCATCGGAGCGAGTCGAGATCGTCCTCTCGGCTCGCGCATCAAAAGAACATCACTATTTCGTCTCCATCAGTTCGCCAAGAAGATGGAGAGACGAAATTTAACTGGCGCAGTCGACAGGATGACCACGACCATCGGCTGGAGCTGGTGGGGCATTCCGGAGAGACTCCTTCAACGCAAGGTTCGGCTCCGACCAACGACGAGCCAGACTCCAAGCATCGACGGGGCGACACCTCAGCGGGAGGCCTCGTGAGTTTCGGCTCAGTGCGGCAGCAGCCGCGATTCAACGGCAACGGGGCGACACCTCAGCGGGAGGCCTCGCGGGCTTCGGCCCAGGGCAGCGCAAGCCGCGGTTCAACGGGGCGACACCTCAGCGGGAGGCCTCGTGGGCTCTGGCCCAGGGCGGCGTAAGCCGCGGTTCAACGGGGCGACACCTCAGCGGGATGCCTCGTGGGCTTCGGCCCAGAGCGGCGTAAGCCGCGGTTCAACGGGGCGACACCTCAGCGGGAGGCCTCGTGGGCTTCGGCCCAGGGCGGCGTAAGCCGCGGTTCAACGGGGCGACACTCATCGCGAGGAGGCCTCGTGAGCTCTGGCCCAGGGCGGCGTAAGCCGCGGTTCAACGGGGCGACACCTCAGCGGGAGGCCTCGTGGGCTTCGGCCCAGGGCGGCGTAAGCCGCGGTTCAACGGACGACACCTCAGCGGGAGGCCTCGTGGGCTCTGGCCAAGGGCGGCGGAAGCCGCGGTTCAACGGGGTGACACCTCAGCGGGAGGCCTCGTGGGCTTCGGCCCAGGGCGGCGTAAGCCGCGGTTCAACGGGGCGACACCAGCAAGGCGAATTACCTAGAGTCAAGGAATATAAATATTTGGGAGTGTGGATAAACGAAGGGGATAGCTACTTAAGTACTCACGAGAAGCAACTTAGGGTTAAGGGAAAGCGAAACGCAGCTATAATGAAGCATAGAGCTCTGTGTGGGTATAACAAATATGAAGTAGTAAGAGGAATGTGGAAAGGAGTAATGGTTCCCGGTCTCACGTTTGCGAATGCTGTACTCTGCTTAAAATCAGACGTTCTATCACGCCTTGAAGTAAACCAGAGAACGGTAGGACGTCTGGCCTTAGGCGCGCATGGAAAAACAACTAACGAAGCAGTTCAGGGAGATATGGGCTGGGCGTGGTTTGAAGTTAGAGAAGCTCAGAGTAAAATATGCTTTGAGATGAGGTTGAGGGCAATGGATCAACGAAGGTGGGCAGCTAAGGTTTTTAGGTACCTATACTTGAAAAGCGTGGACACGCACAGGTTAAGAAAGACTAGAAGGCTAACGATGAAATACGGAAAGAACAGTGGGAATCCAAAACAGCCAAGGTAACCAAAAAAGAGGCAAGGCAGATTGAAACGAATAAGTGGAGCGAAAAAAAATGGAAGCCAAAACGTCGTTAGAGATGTACAGGGCTGAGAAATTGAACATCAGAAAGGAAAATTTCTACGATAATTCCCAGGGCAGTGCTTTGCTTTTTGAGGCTAGAGCAGGTTGCCTGCGAACTAAGAGTTTTGTGGGGAAGTATTCACAAAATGATGGGGTATGCGTGGTTGCGGCAGAAAAGAAAGAAAGAAACAGAAACTATGCGGCACATCGTGCTAGAATGTGAGGGTATCCATCCCAATCTACATGAAGGGAAAATTGGGCTGTCAGAAGCCCTAGGATTTAAAGGTATCAGTGAAAGTTGACTTCAAGGCTGTCGAGGGGACGAAAAGAAGATTAGAATGCTGGTGGACGAAAAGCAGAGAGAGGGAATATTGCCTAGGACAGTTACCACACCTGTAACAGAAAAAAAAAAGTATTTTGTGCCTAATAAGCTTTTTGTGCCTGCCCTAAGCAGAGCTAGTATTGAACCAAAAGTGTAAAACATAGGTATATTAGTCTTTTTTGGTAAGATGACATGTCATCAACCCGATACAAAGGGGAAACCAATAGAAATCATCATCATCATCATCACCTCAGCGGGAGCCTCGTGGGCTTCGGCCACCCAGGGCGGCGTAAGCCGCGGTTTCAACGGGGCGACACCTCAGCGGGAGGCCTCGTGGGCTCTGGACCAGGGAGCACGGCCCCATCCCAGCGGCGAGAGCGGCGCATCGGGTCCACGAGCTGCTGCACCAGCGACACTGCGACCCGGCCGAACCCGGAGCGGGCACAGGTGGGCCCTGACTTACCTTCTCCGGATTCACCATGGCCACTATGCTAACGGGATGCCGCGGCACCGACCGAAAGGTTAGTGCCATTGTGCTCGAGATTGAGGAGTTGAGAGCGGAGATAGCTCTCAAAAATGCCCAGCACGCTTTGGAAAAAGCCAAGGCTAGCGGGTAGCGGTAGGGGCGCGGGTAGCCCGTCCGTGTGGACGGCTAAGGAGCTTAGCGCTCAATTACCCCAAGGGAGAGCGGAGATCGCTTACGAAAAAAGCGAAGCTCCGCAGGATTGGTAAACTCGAGGGGGATACACCATGTTCTCACAGTTTTTGTTCCCTCGTGGGCGCTTCGAGCGCCACGGGATGAGGAGAGTGGGAATGTAGTAGAGGTGGCCGAAGCCACCCCAGTTGTGGTGCAACACGTTAGCGCCCCCACTGCTACAGATGAGATCATAGAATCTCGCGAGGCAGATGTCTTAGCTGCCGAACTTCTTTCTGTGGAGGCGGACAATGAACAGCCGTCTGTCGCCGAGGAAGCGCAGGGGTCATGCAAGGGCAGCGGAACGGCGCGCCTAATCGTTGAGCTTCCGTGCGCAAAGCAGGAATGTGCAAGCGGCCCGCGGCGTCTTGCGCGTAGGCCGATTCCGACGGGCCCGAGAACGCGGGACGCGGGGGCAGGTGTGGCGGCGCAGGTGCGACATCGTCGTACGCGCTACCGCCGAGTAGGGTGTTCCTTTTCTCCCGGGAGCAGAGGACACCGCGAGCCAAACCAGAGTTTGTGTAGAATCAGCTGGTGTCGCACAAAACGGAATCAGCTTCCGTGCGACGGTCGGTGTGTGCCACTGTGGAAGGAGGTGTACGCACTGAATAGTATATGCAGTGCGAGACAGGGACGGTTCAGCTTTGTTTGCCGCACACTTAGTTGTTAGCGTTTTGCGTTTTTTCCTGTTGTTTTTTTTATGTGTAGGGTTCGCCCAGGCGAGCGTTATTGTTAGTTACCTTTACTGTCGTTCTCCCCCTTGTCAGTTTTTTTTATGTGTGTTTGTGCATTTGTTGGTTGCGTTCAGCTGTCGTAAGGCGTGTAATTTGCGAGCAGCGTAGTTTGGCGGCTTTAACGCTGTCTTCTTGTGAAGCAGAGCCGCGGTTACAGCACGGTAGGGAGTGTACCTTTGGGTACAATGGCGAGTGCCTTCCTTTATTTCTGCCGTTGGCATATGGTCATGGTGGGCCATGGAATGTGCAAGTAGGGTCCACTTGTGGCGCTTGTGTGCGAACTAGTGTCTGAAGTACTGAAAAGTGAACTCTCAGTACATCGCATGTGGACAGCGAGTGAACCGCAACCGGGACGAACAATCTGTGTCGCATTCCGAAAGAACCGGCGTCCGCGAGTGCGTGAAGAAACGCTAAACTTTCGTAAACGTTTTGTTATCGGTACAGGACTAGCCTCATTTTTTTTGTGTTTGGGTTTGTTTGGGTGTATGTTTCTTTCCTTAGAGGGAAAGAATGTTCCTGCATGCGCTTAACGTTTAAGAGTGGATGGTTTTATTCATTTTGTGGTAAAGTTTGAAAATTTACACCCTTCGTTGGGTTGGTTGCCTTTAATGGTAGAGGGTGCCACGAGGTTGTTCTCACGGGCCCTGTAATGTAGCACTTTCGTTTATTGTTTGATGTTGCGGAAGCCACGGTTAGGCCAGGGCACTAAGCATGCCGTGTTGTATCCGTTTCTGGTGCAGTTGGCCGGCGCGTTGTGCTGGTTAGGTTGTTGTGTGCCGGGGTAATTTTGGATTGTTGTACTATTGTATTTTGTAGTGGGACTCGCGTAACGGCTTGATTGTGTTTTTTTTTATTCTTGCTCTGCAGTAAGACATAACGTGCAGTGAGAGTTAATGTTGTACGTGCAGCTAGTGTACGGACGGCATTCTTAGTGCGGAGGTGTTAAGTTCGGGCTCCGCATGTAATAAATGTTGTACGTACAGCTAGTGTACGGACAACATTCTTAGTGCGGAGGTGTTAAGTTCGGGCTCCGCATGTAATTAATGAAGGCCGCCGGTGGCCCATGTATTGACGTCGCCTCTGCTGGTAGCTACTTTCCCGTGTCCCTTTCATGTAGCCGCACGGACGCCAAGTTCGGAGACGCGGAGAGCGTGTGTTGTGCCCGTCATTTTGTGTGTCAAAGGATGGGGGCGATTAGCTTGCGTCGCAGGTGGCTGGGTCATTCGGCATAACAAGCTGACGGGAAGCCAGGTTATCGTATCTCGTAGTGTTGAAAGCGCGCGCGGTGTAAGTTTGGAAATCTTCGACTCCGGCGGCGGCGTGGGTCGTTGACGGGTCAATCGCCTCGGAGACCACCGAGTGGGCCTGAAGCACGTCTTCCGGTGCGACTGGCGGCAGGCCGCGGCGCCCTTCGTCTGGGAGGGAATTAGCAACCCTCATTGTCCCGCCGCGCGCGCAGACGCACGGCGTCGTGGGAGGTGTCGCTCGGAGGGAGGTCAGCCGCGCGGGGACCGCTCCGGGCCCTCGGCTTGGCTGTTGTTTGTGCAGATGCCGCCCGCTGAACGTAATGGATGGTTCACTTTAGGCCGCAGATGGCCTGTATTTTCTGGCCGGGTGCAACAGCGTGCGTAGGAAACGCACTATGAGTGTGTAAGAGAGAGTGTTAGGTCACGTGACCACAGGTGAGGACACATGTGTGATTGGCTGGTTCCTGTGGCCAATCAATGGGTTTCTATTAATTGTTTAAAGGGTTTTTCTCTGTTTCTTGTACGCCCCCTTTTTGGAGGCGGGGTTTTTGCTATCAAAACCGGAGTGTTGGGTTTTGTCGAGGGTCGGTCGAGAGGGGATCTAGGTTAGTATAGATCTCGGCCGAACAGGCTGCTGCTGTCAGAGTGACAATGTAACCGTCACTCTGACCTGATGTAAAGTTGGAGTTTTGTAAATAATGTAAATAAACCTAATATCTAGCAAGGAAGGCAGTCCTCATCCCTCACCCGCTCCAAGCATCGGTCGTCGGTCATCGGAGCGAGTCGAGATCGTCCTCTCGGCTCGCGCATCAAAAGAACATCACTATTTTGTCTCCATCAGTTCGCCAAGAAGATGGAGAGACGAAATTTAACTGAAAGTGCTTACGTCTTGTTGTGTGGAGTGCTTTGCATGTAATGAGGACGTGAAGTACCGATAGGCCCTCCCCACACCTGCAGCACAGTGGTCTGGAGATCCAGTGAGCAGATGGGAGTGTGTCGCGTGTGTTGGCCTATCCGTAATCCAGCTAAAGCAACTTCGATGAATCTGTTGTGTGAAGTCACTTGTGGTATGTCCTAAGTGTGGGTGTTATGTTACGTGTTGTCTGTCTGTGTGCTCCAGTCGGCTTGCCATGTTTTGCGAAGGTGTTGTCTTATGTGTGGCTTGAGGTCAGTGTAGGGTATTGTTGTTATGTCCACTGTGTTTGCAAGTGCAGCGGCGGCGGCCATTTGATCCGCGGTCTCATTTCCGGCAATTCCAAAATGGCCTGGAACCCAGCACAGGATTAGTTGGAAATTCTTAGCATATTTATTTATTTATTTATTATTTAATACCTCAAGGGCCTCCGCAGTAGAGGCATTACATGGGGGTGGTACAAAAAATACACTTGGTGCGGATACTAGGGTGACATGACTCCATGATAACAAAAAAATGCACAACGTCGGTTCGAAAAAATGTACAAGAATGTAAAATTCAGCGGACACGGAAATAGTATCAATACGCAATGCATTAGCGGTAAGGCTGCAACACAAATATGATGAAAAACAACGAATAAAAAAGAGTAAGCTGGAAATAGCAATCATAAAGCGAAGGGCATCGAACAAAGAAACGGCACCAATGTATCACACAATTTCGGGCACTATAAGCGACGACTTGAACTGGCAAAGGTTTCTTAATTGGACCACGTGATCTGGAAGATTGTTCCATTCTTTTGTAGTGCGAATAAAAAATGACTGCGCAAATGTGTTAGTACGGGGGCGAGGGTATGCTACTTGTAGTTCATTATTCCTTTGGCTAGATGCATGGGGTTTCGGCATGATGTAATTGCTGGGTAATAAAGAATGATAAAACCGGTCATATATTGACATTATGGCCTTAAAGACAAGACTGACAATGTGGTTTTTCCTGGGCCTGTGTGAATAAAATACACGCACAACGCTCAAAGAGTCTGTAAAGATGACAGACTTGGGAATTTGTTTTTTAAGAATGTGCTGAACGATGAGTAAAATGCCATATGCTTCTGCTGAGAAGATAGTGGTGTGTACATTCATGGTTCTGCAAGAATTAAAGTTGGGACCATGAGCGGCGCATGACACCGTATTTGAAGTTTTCGAGGCATCGCTATAGAATTCGGCACATTTATATTTATCCTGAAGCGACAAGAAATGCTGCAGAATCGCAGCTCTCGGAACCCTGTTTTTATCTATTTTCATAAAAGAAATATCACAACAAACAGGCTGCAGTTGCCATGGTGGTATAACGTCAGAAAATGATGATGATGTGCATACATCTAAAAACCCAACGGAAATACCTGAAGCTTCCTCTCTCACCCTCAGAGAGTAGGGCAAAGACACAGATGGACGATTTGAGAATAGCTGGGTTGTAGATGTATCGTTGAGGACAGGTTTAAAAGGATGGTTATTCAATGATGAGACCTTAAAAGCATATAATAAATCAATGTACATTCGTTGATGTTCCAGGCACCATTTGTTACTTTCAGCGTACAGACTATGGCCGGGCTAGTGCGGAACGCACCACACGCAAGGCGCAGGCCCAAGTGGAGCACTGGGTCAAGCATTTTTAGTGCTGTTTTTGATGCCGACCCATACACAACACTACCGTAGTCTAACCGAGACCCGACTAAGGCGGTAAAGACACGGAGAAGGAGTTCTTTGTCTGCACCATAGGATTGGTGGGAGAGGACTTTGAGAATGTTTAGTGTTTTCAGACATTTATGTTTAAGTTGTTTGATGTGTGGAATGAACGTCAGTTTTTCATCAAATATGACACCTAAAAACTTGTGCTCCTTTTTTACAGGAATAGAAGCGTGATGAAGGGTGATCTCAGGGTCTGCCTTAATCCCGCGCTTCCGAGAAAACACAACACAAATACTTTTTACAGGGTTCAGTTTAAAACCGTTTGCGTCCACCCAGCCAGCAAGTTTGTTCACCCCAAGCTGGACTTGGCGTTCACAAATTGAAAAGTTACAGGACCTTAAAAAGTATTTGAATGTCATCTACATATACAGAACAGAAATGGTTTGGTGGCAAATGCCTTCCGAAGAGAGTTCATCTTAACAATAAAGAGTGTCAGCTCAAGACACCGCCTTGAGGGACGCCATTTTCCCTGCACGATATACATTCGAAAGAGCACTGCCAACCCTTACTCGAAAAGGTCCTTTCCGACATGTAGCTACCAGCGTGTTCAGCATGTTGCTGGAAACACCAAAGACTTGAGGTCACACAAGATGCCGTTACCGCCAGGCCGTGTCATATGGCCTTTTTCCATATCGAAGAAGACTGTTATACAATACTGTTTATGGATGAAGGAGGCATCTTTTAGATATGATTCCAATGCAACCAGTTGATCGTTGGTGGATCTCCCAGCCCTGAAGCCTGCCTGGCAGCTCTCGAGAGACCATTGTACTCAAGAAAGTACACGAGTCTCCTGTTATCATCTTCTCGAGAAGCTTGCACAGGCAGCTTGTCAAAGCAATGGGACCGGTAACTGGAAGGAGAGGAAGCGTCCTTCCCCTCTTCAGGAAAGCCACTACTATGGCCTCCCTCCAAGAGCGTGGAATGTGCCCCGAAAGCATATGTTGTTGTATAGATGTAGGAGTGTTTCAAGAGTGTCTGGGTGTAGGTGTTGTATCATGGTGTATGGATTTTGTCTGCACCTGGAGCTGAAGGCTTTCATGTGGTCAGAGCGGCCTTCAGCTCATGAATTGAAAAAGGGGGGAATTGTAAGGAAGTGTGCGACTTGTTGTTATCACGCAGGGACTTCTTCTCCGCAGATGTTTTGTGTTTTATGAAAGTATTTGTGTAGTGTGCTGGAAGCATGTTGTAAGATGTTGTGGAAGCGTGTCAGACTGGTCTTCGAGTGTGTCCCCTGTTGTGCTAACCAGAGGCAGGCTGGTGTCTGTTGTCCTTTTAGTTTGCGTATTCGTGTCCAGACTTGTGAGTGTCGGTGTACGAGTTGAATAGAAGTGAGGAAAGGCGCGCCAACTCTCCCCTTTCGTCCTCACGACGCACACGCTTCCCAAAAGCCTTTGCCCGGTTTAAAGGAAATGAGATTATCCGACGTGGGGTACCGGCGAAGGACACCCAACGCCTTGTTCTGGGCCACTCGCGCTCGCCTGCAGTCCTCGTTCCACCATGGGCCTCCTTGGGGTTGCGTGGGGCACCGGAGGCCTGGGCGAATGTACTCTTTCGGCGGCGTCGAGGATGTGCGCCGTGAGCAGTTTGGGTCGCCTCTTCTACGTGTAGGTGTTTTATGGATGTGTAGTGCAGTTTAGATGTTTCTGTTGCATGTACTCCAGTTGCTCTTCCCTCATTGAACCGTTTATGAGAGGGGGAAGGTTTGTACCTTTGCCTATGTATGTCAATTTGGTGGGGAAGTGGTCACTACTATATAGGTTTGTGTCCACATGCCACTCAAGAAATGGGAAAAGAACTGCAGAGCAAGAGCCAAGTCAAGATGTGAATAACTGTTTTGTCCTATGTTATAATATGTAGCTTGTTTTTGTTAAAAGGCATGCTCCCGATGATGTTAGAAAGTTTTTCAATTAGGCGACCTCGGGCATCTGTGCGGGAAGAGCCCCAGATTGAATTATGTGCATTGAGGTCGGCCTAAGACTAAGTACGGTTCAGGTAGTTGAATCTATCAAGGGCCTCAAAATCAGTGTTCGATAGTTGGTAATCCGGTAGGGATGTAGAGGGAGCATACCGTTATTAACCTATCATAAATAATTGTTCGAATCGCGACAGCTTCATAGCATGGTGGTTTAGGTGGATGGTGTGACACGCTAAGGATTTTTTCGGGCTACTATGGCCACACCACCTGAAGAATAAGTGCAAGTGTGCCTGTCTTTTCGAAATACCAAGTAGCTATTCAAGAAGTTAGTATGTTTACTATTTAGGTGTGTTTCCTGAAGACACATGAGACTTGGCTGATGTGAATGAAGCATTTCGTACGCATCATCTAGATTGTTGATAAGGCCTCATGCAGTTCAGTTCCATTGAATGATGTTGTCTGTTCCCATTATTTACATTTAAGAATGACTGGAGTGTGTGTGTGTGTGTTCATGTGTCGTCTTTCGGGGCTGTTACTCTGGGATTGGGCTTTTTGGGCCTTTCTGTAGGCTTGGAAGTCGGTGGCCGCTCCTTGCGCTGCGTTGCAGGCAGGAACGGCCCGACATCCATCTCGTCGTCGGATGTCCGAGGGGTGCCCGACGGACCGGGCCCCCCGGACTTGGCCCCCCTTCGGGAGCCCTTCGTTTGAGCCGCCACCGCCGAGGGCGTCCGGGGCACCAGAGGTGGCACGGGCGGTGCGGTGGCGGTGGGAGCCGGTGCGGGGCCCGTGGTGTCCATCCCCTCGGCACCCTCCAACGTACTGGAGGACGGGGAGGCAGGGGCGGGAGCGGCACCGGTCCCTACGGAAGAGGTTGGCACCACAACTGCTGCTGCCTCAGCAAGCGGTGTGGCGATGGATTGGGCTGCCTGAGGCATCCCAGGGGGGGGGGGGGGGTGGCGGGACCAAGTCTGACTCGCGGTACTGGGTCCCCGCCGAGACCAGACGCCGCTCCGCCCCCCGGCGAGCTGCGTCGGCGTACCTCCCCAGAGGCAAAGAGGCGAACCTCTTTCTCGCTTCTGGGAAGGTGATGTTCTCTGTTACCTTGATGTTTTTTTTTTTTTTTTCAAGTTGAAATTTTTCGCACTTGCGGGAGTACGCCGCATGCGGCCCCCCGCAGTTCACACAAGTGAGGGTGTCAGATGGGCAGTTGTCGCTCGGATGGTCGTGTGCCGCACATTTTGCACAAGTCGTTCGGCCACGGCAGGAGTTGGTACCGTGCCCGAACCGCTGGCACTTAAAACAGCGCCGCGGGTTCGGGATGTAGGGACGAATGGAGCAACGGATAAAACCTGCATTTATATGTTGTGGAAGAACTGCCCGGTCAAAAGTAAAGATAATGGGCTTGATGGGAATCTCCTTGTCGTCTCTGCGGATAGTGATGCGTCTCACGGCAGTGACGCCCTGATCCTTCAAGCCGGCAAGGAGATCCGCATCCGTTTCGTTCAGGAGATCTGTCTCGGATATCACACCCTGCGAGCTGTTGAGGCTCCGATGGGGTGTGACCCTGATGTCTAGATCAGCCAGTCTAGTCTGAGCTAGAAGCTTTGTGGACTGCTGCTTGTCATTTATTTCGATGAGGAGTTCACCAGACCTTTGTTTTTTTTTTGCATTTATACGATTTTCCTATTATGGCTTCAAGATATTTTGCAATCAAGAAGACTAACTGAGACTGACTGAGGTTGGGTTGGATTGAGCGATTCCATCACAAGAAATCGAGAGTAATGATCCGGTTCAGAAAATGTTAAAGATGGCAATAGGGGAAAAGATACTTCGGTGCATGCGGCCCTTTTTCAGGGACCGATCTTGTTTGGGGGGGGGGGGGTTGGAAAATGCCATATGATACATTGGAAAGCAGGGAGACGGGGGTACTTTCTCCATTGACCTTACCCTAGTAGTCAAGGAGGTCCCGGAGCTCCCTGTCTGGTAGACAGGCAGGGAGCCCATCGGTCGAAGTTTGACCAAGGCTCCGACGGCCACCGTTTACGTCTTCTACCCTTCACCTTTGAACACCCCGCCACGGTTGGACACAGCTTATGTTTGGGAGCTCGGGGTCCACAGTGTCGCTGCTCACCGTCACCATGAATACTGAAGGTGCCCCGTGCGGGGAGAGTGCAAATACAACATGTTAAGATACTGGCTCGCGCAACGCCCTCGAGCGCCGCCGATAATTACATCCGGCTGGTCCGATTAACTCACAGATCCGATTAACTCTGAAAGGTACGCGTTTAATCGGGAAAAGAAATGAAAAGAAACTACGGCGTGTTTCCGCTGTCGGCGTGAGCCACATTGACGGCGGGGCGCTTACGACAACGTGACCTACGGCGCTGCTGTTGATGGCTATGTCTCACCGTTCGGTGTTTTGGTAGTTGCGGTAGTTGCCCCGTTTAACCTTATACTACTTGTTCATGCGTTCCCGTTACACATTCGCATAGACCAAGGACACCTAAAAGGGAATTGAAGCTCGTAAAAATTAACTCCTACTATTCATGCCATGGATGCTTGTTTTATCAAAAGATCCATGACATGGATGCTTGTTTTATCAGGCTATAGTAAGCCCTTACGACAGGTGTATTTGCAATACAGTGAAAGCTCGTTAATTCGAAGTCGGTCTATTCGAACTTACGGTTAACTCGAACCGACGCCCTGGTCCCTGCACAGCCCTGTATATTGCAATGGGGGAAAACTCCCGATAATTTGAACGTGTCGGTATGCAGAATGGTTAATTCTAAATGGGATCCCCCGGTGTTTCAAATCCAAATCAAACCAAAATTACTAGAGATGCGAAACACTAAACAAGAAACAACAGCATAGCGTGCGCTCTACGCTGCTGCGACAGCTTGTTTCGCTTCCACAGCGGGCGCCGCGCCGTCGGCCCAGTACACCGGCGCATGCCGTTTCAGGTTTTCTTTGTGCTGCGGTCGCTGGTCTAAACCCACAATCGTGTAGTAGCGCCTAATTCGCGATAACAAGTCCAGAGGTGGCTTCTTTGTGTTCTGCCCGCGCAGTGTGGCTCGATGTCCATTCATTCTAGCGCACGCCCGCTAAATCGAGCTCCGCTTAATTCGAACAATTTTGCGGTCCCCTTTAAGTTCGAATGACCGAGCGTTTACTGTATTAATTAATTAAAGACGTCGCGTCCTCTGAACTGTTCTCGTAGGGATCTCCTGTAATTTTATCTCCATTCGCCATAGCTGCGTGAAGCCATTCTTGCCATAATTTTTCGAAATTCGTGCCTTAAAAAAACCGCCCATTTTACCTGAATTATCCGATCTTGTTTCAAAAATCAAGACATCAGGCCGATGAGAAAAAAATGCCATAATGTAAGAAATAACCCAGACGTAGACCATCCGGATACCTTACAGATGGTGTCGCCTGGGACGCTGGATTGGCTCTCAATTTCTCGGAGGAAAACAAGACATCCAACGTAACGATATCTCGAAATATAAAATCAAGAACGGGAGCGAGAGGTAAAAAAAACTGAGGTTTTGACAAACCGGGCAATGATGCTAGCTGTATGACTGTGTTCTTCATTGGTGGCGGCCCTATTCTTGACTGATAAATGGAGATGTATGGCATGGCAGCATTAAAACAAAGCCTACTGTTTTTACACCTGAAAGTTGTTTTTATTTTAATAAAATTACATGATTGATTATTCGCTAATTGCTCTTTTTTTTTCTAATATTGCATTTGACATGGAGGGCAGTTCCGGCAAGCAGCACAGCATTCTTTCCGATAAATCACGTGGCGCATTTGTGTGATAGGTTCGGCCAGCTCCAGAGGGAAAAACAGGGGCCCCTATGCTGTAGCCTGTTGTGAGGGAGCCCTATGCGCTATGCACGCTAAATGTGAAAGTATAGCTTGGACGGGTAAAAAAAAGCTTGCGTCGGCCGGGAATCGAACCCGGGCCACCCGCGTGGCAGGCGAGTATTCTACCACTGAACCACCGACGCCGACAAGTTTAAGCGAAGTAAAAAATCCATGCACAGCCGGTTGCGGTGTGTCGGTCGTTATGTAGGTCACTACAGTTTCGGTCAGTGTGGTCAGGCGCTGCCCGCTGCACGCAACTTGCAGATTCCATGACGCCTGAGATGGCAGCGATAGAACATTTATAAAGAAGAACGGTACGGTCCTGGCCTAATAAATGATCGAAGCAGATTTTACTGCATTATAATACGGAAACTGCGATAGGTGATTAAGCTCGAGTGATAGGAACTGACGAGCGGCAAAGTTTCCAGCGCTGCATTCTGGAAGATCGCTGCATTGTTTCTTTTGAAGGAGCGTGAAAGTCGGCCCGTACAATATCTTCGGCCTTGCCTGTTTGGGGCACACCTGGGGAATTTTCGATTTGACTTTTTCTAGCAGTACAGAAATTTGTTTCCTAGTAATACTCTTGTATGTTAATAGAACTTTGTTGAGACGACGATGGGTTCCTGCTTGGGATCCGGATCTTAACATTTTTCTAGACCTCTTTGCTAATACTTCAAAACTGCTAAATTTTTTAGAGCTTTTAAAGTCAGCTGCCCTTACGTATACAACGCTGGCATAAAACTTGTCAATACGAAAATCTTTTGATTCAAGTAGAACTCTATAAGGTGCTCAAAAACCTATAAGGGTACTATACCAATGGTAGTTGGAATATTTTGTATGGAATTCTGTGGACGCATGTCCATAAGGGCGTGGGCGTCTGATTTTCAATACTTGTCATGAACGCATTTATTAGTGCTCCAGACAGGCAAGATTTCTTGGTATGGCCTGTTCCCATGCACGGCATAAGCTTGCTGTGTACTCGACGAAATGCTTTGAATAAAATGGGGTTATTTTGCTTGAAGGGTAGCGCACATGCTTCAACACGTTTGGCTGCAGCTACCTCGCAGACAATACACAATAGTGAACAACATGGGCGACTAGAAAAAAGCATGCAGTGTTGCGGGTGAGAACAGATATAAATATAAGAAACGGGTATCTTGAATCATTTAATATCGAGGAAGGTTTCTTGGCATCTGTTCATAGTCTGCGACTTAGGGCCTCATTCTGAGTCCCTCCTCCACTCCACCTGATCCCTCAACTCGGCTGCGGGGAGGATTCCGCAATGCTTATGCATGGGGAAATCGATTTCAAGGATCTCCTCCACTAGAGGCTCCAGTGGAGGAACGATTCGTAATAACAGGGTAAAGCTTTCTGGGGAAAAACTGTCTACCACAAAACGTCTACGCTGGAAATGAAATATAATCGCAACAAATGCATAAATGCTCACAAACAACTATTCAAAATACACATCGACTAGAAAACAACACGATGTAGTTTGGAGTGCAGAAATTTGTATTCCACTTCAGCAGCAGTCGAAAGGTGTAACATCTCCCTCATGTGAAGTCACTGCAGCTTCTGCCCACCACTTTTCGACCCTGAGCTCATTTTTCAAGAACCCTCCGCCTTAGAAGGAAATTGACGCTAAAAAATTGCTATTGTTTGCTAAGTACCGGTAGCAGAGTGGATTTCATTCATCCCCACGCAAAACATAAGAAAAAAGCTGGTAAGCCCTTAGTTTGAGTTCGTGTTAGCAGATATCTAGCAAAATCGCCACAGGTTAGGTTGTAATTACCTTCAGAAGTGAGGAAAGGGCTAAAGTATTATCGATTCCAACTCAAAGTATATTCTAATTTTTATTTTAAAAGCTAATTCAAAGAATTGCCATAGGGAGCTATAAAATGATATTTAAAGGTGTTGTGCCACCAAATTTGTTGCTTGTGCATTCTTTGTTGCAAACGTTTTATAATTCGTTAGAAAGCATGATACATGCTCTCACACGCACATATTCTGAGTGAAAATTTATTATCGCACGATTCATGTGAACAGGATTCGGTTTCGGTTTCTGGGCGCCGATTCAAGCAGTGACGTCACAGCGTTGCGAGGAGGCTCTGCCACGGCGGCGCTGCGGTACGTTGCGACTTACTGCGGCGTCTGCTCCCCCACATACGTGCTTCACCACGGAAGTGAACGACACGCCGACTCGTCACGTCAAGCCGCGACAGTTCCGACGCGGATTCTTTGTCTGCATCCTCGGATGCAGACAATTGAAAACCATGGATTTGCAAACCATAGAAATGCTAAAAAAACTCAAAAAAGCTCAAAAAAAAAAAAAGCTGCCCCCCGCCGCGAATCGAACCGGCAACGTTGACCGGATTGGCGGAACGCGCGAGACCACTGAGCCAGCGAACAAACGATTCCACTACGCGATATAGCCGGTGTACTAGATGGAGGCCCATCCTTGGAGTCGTACGTCGGTGTTTAATAGCTAGTTTACAGAATTCCTGGCTTGTAAACTCACATTTTTAAATAGCGCTTGCGCAGCAAGGTTCCGCGAAGCCCCCGCGACAGCTTATCGCCACAAACTCTGCTCTTCTGCGAAAGCGCTCGCAAAAATAAGTGTGCCCGGCTGCGACTGCGATTTTGCACTGAAGGGATAGTGCTTGCCGTACTTTGGTTTTACGTTTTACGTTAAAAACCTTTGCCGATAGTGATCTCTTGTTACCCAAATTACCCTACGTAACTGTTCTTCTGCACGAAACTGACCTTATATTTTCTACCGGCGAGCCGATCGCACACGCATTCCGGGGTAGCGGCGTCGCCGAAGAGCACGGCCGAAGCGTCGAACGCCAAAATACGGTCGCATTAGCGCTAGTGTTGAGTTGTATGGGCTTCATGGAACCTTACTGAGTTTATTACCCTCCAGAAACTAACAAAATAGAGCCGCGTTCATTGCGGCACGAATGTTGTCGGGGCGCAGTTTTCGCTTCTCGGTCGATGGACGACGCGTCGTGCGACCAGTCAGGCGACCGGTTTTGTTGGCGTCTTCGGTCGGCGAGTCAGTCACACTACGGCGACTTTCCATCGGCCGACGGGTTTGTGTCGCCGTCGGCGTGGTGTGACAACGCGGTCTGGCAATTCGGCAGTTGGCCGATGTTTTAACGACTCGTCAGCGTCGCGTCGTCGGCGCCGTCGTATCGGTATAGTGTGTCGATACGACCAAGCGACCAAACAAACTGTGGTAACTGGAGTTCACGTTCACGTCGCTCGAGTCGCTAGCGTTGTATGACGTCACAAACTTTGCTGCGCTGGCAATTCACTGACGTCATGGTTAGTGGCGCTAGCGATGGGTCCCGATTTCCAGAAGAGCATTTAGGTACTTTTTAGAAGCGAATTAAAATATATATTAAGCGCTTGCTGTACCCAGCACTTCGTGTTGAGGGTCGTTGCATGCAGAGGAAGCCTACAGCAGGCTTTTTACAGACTTAAAATTTGGTGGCACAACACCTTTAATTTACTCCCAAGACGTTACATAGCACTTCCATACTGCCTTCACTATCACTCTGTTTATCTGCAGCTTCTGAACATCGCTTTTACATTTTCTGGGCGGCAAAAAGAGTAACACGTATTATAAAAACTGTAGAGTAAGATAAAAAGAACAATAATAGAAAAAATAATAACCGGTAAAGCAGTTTCTGGACATCAGAAACAGCACAATAAGTTAAGAGAACAGTTCGTAAAAGTTGTATGCATGCATTGGTTTGTTTGATCACGGTGGAAATGATATGTCACATATGTTTAATTTTTACGCTCTTCTCTAATTAAGTATTCTACTGAAGTTGCTTGAAAAACAGCGGCGTAATCTTGGACGAAGTAGAGGACAACGACAGCGCTTGTGGTTGTCCTCTACTGTCCAAGTTTTCGCGCTGTTTTTCAAGCAGTGCTTGCCCCACTAAGCCAACTTCCAGCTTTATTCTTTCGAAATAATGAATAATTGATTAAAATGTTTTCGTGGGGTATCGCGAGTGTTAACATTTTTTGTAGAAACTAACTTGGCATGTCAGTATGCATTAAACTGCCCGCGAGATTTATTTGCTAATTAATTAATTAATTAATTAATTAATTTAAGGTACCTTTAATGCACTGACAGGGCATTGAATAATAGGTATACATAAGTGTTAGGTTAACAATATTTGAGAAAGGCACAAAAAAGAAACATAATCCACGAAAAAATGAGGTGAGAAATTGGCCGTAAATAGATATCTATCTACACAAACTTAAAATGCAAAGATAACGAGTACTCTACCTTATGCCAACAAAGAACAACGTGGACCTCCCTCACGTGGGCCTCCTTAACAAAGTCCAGAAAACTGAACAACACCCGCCTTATTTATCTTGCTCATTGCTGCAGCATTTTTATACCTTTCCGTCGTAAATAAACACCTTTATCGTCTTTTTCTTGCAGCAACTCACGTGTTTCCTCCATTACTAGAGCGTTACAAGCGAAGTCAGTTATGAAGAGAATGCATCATTTGTACTCTTCCTATAATTCTTCCGATAACACGTGGTTCAGCGTCAGTTTTCTCGGCACTATATTGCTTTGAGGAACTATAAGAAGCTAAGCTGCAGCAGTGCACGGCGCGGCCACGTCATTTTCAACAACTGGGCTGACCTACATTTGCCCAGACGTTGGGAAACCGGCTGGGAATATCTATGCATTCATTCGAACGGAGCTCAGTGATTAGAAGCGTAATGCGTCGGCGTCGGTGGTTCAGTGGTAGAATACTCGCCTGCCACGCGGGTGGCCCGGGTTCGATTCCCGGCCGACGCAGTCTTTTTTATTTTTTTTGTATGTTCTCTCGGCTGAGCTGTGAAGTAGTGCAAAAGCCCCCCTCCCTTCTCCCACCCACTTTCTTTATTTTTAATTTCAGTCGGTCACAGAAATACATTCTATTGACAGTGTTCTGTCCGGAACATGTCTACGGACATGAAAAAAAAAGAAAGAAAAACAGACGTACAGGTATCTGCTTGAGCAAAAGTCGCCAAAAGACGATTTGTCGTCTGCCGCTAGCCATTTAACATTCTATCCGCTCTCAACCTCTCATCTCTCTCACTTTTCCCCTCCCGTCTGAGTGTCCCCAGCATAAATGCAGTGGAGTTGAAAGCAATTTAATGTTTTCGCATTCGCTTTGCTGATGCGCCTTCCTTTTGAACCCTTTGTTTCTATCTTTTGTGCAACCACTCGAGCTCGTTCCATTTTCTTTTTGCTTTTCTTTGCTTCTTTTAACTCATATTTAACGCTTTTTTTATTTATAATCTTAAAAAAAACATTCCAAGCCTGTATTCTTATTAAAAGGTCGCTGCGTTCACTGTCGGGTATGAACTTGCATTTTGCCTCGCGTATGTCTGGGATTTCTATTTCGCAGAATAAGGCGATATATATGAACCATTACTAGATTGGACTAATCTTGCCCATTGATTATTCGCGTTTAAGCATTCTTTTAGTTGTTTTGCGTGTGGGATTTGAATCGAGGGACAGACAGACAGACCAAAATTTTGCGTTTAGGGGGCCCAGCAAAGAGTATACCGTGTTCAAAAATGAGCAGTTGGCTGCTCTTCCAAAATTAAGGGGTAAGAACTCTGAATACGATGACAGATGCGGGGCGTATTCATACGCAAGCATCCATCCCCACACACCTGGGGTACTTGCGTATGAACACCCCCTCCGTATGAAAACAATAATGCATCCTTTTAAAGGAACCATGAAGAGAAAATACAATTCGTTTAATTTGAAAGAACTGGGATTCAGTATCTCACTCAGCTCCATTACACATTACAGCCACAAAAGATGTTTTTTTAACGAAAAAAAGGCAGAAAGTATTTAAAAATTTTCAAATTTTCAAATGACGTCATGAGCAAGAATGATGTCATACGGGCCAACAATAAAATATAATTTTCAGTGCGTTAAACTGCACGTTAGCATTCAAGTGATGCGGTCAAATGGAACTAGAGGCCCCATTACAGACATCCAGTCATGTGTCGTCGCGACAGGTCAGTTAGGCGGCCGCCAATCGCACAAAAAAGGTTCCGTGACGTCATAGAAAAGTTGCGGGAAATTGGGTGGGGGGTCGCGACTGCTTCACACGTTTTTCTTTCATATCTCCGTTATTTGTTCGAAGATGGCGATGATATTGGTATCATTGTTATCGGGACTAAGCAGTCTTTCTAATAAACCCATGGAAAATTTGTATTTTGTCTTCATGGCTCCTTTAAGGGGTGTTTTATTGTTAATTGCACACTTGCAAAGTGTTTGTTGAGGAAAGAAAACGACAAGCTCGTACAATACTATCACCATCATTGGCAATATGGGAGAACAAGGAGTGGAATAAATAGCGTTCTGAGCGGTGCCGTGCCCCTCGGCCCAGTTCCTCAAGTGTTTTTCTTTGCCTTTTGGCATGGTTTAATGGTGTTAATTAAAAAAAAAAAATGTAAATCATTTTTCGGTGTTGGAAGCGGTACATTCAACGAATGGCTAAGAGCGCGTCCTTATGATTATGTATGACGATGATGGTGGTGGTCATGATGGTAGGGATGATGGTGGTGATGAGGATGACGACGGCGACGATTATGAATGATGATGATTATTATGATGTAAATTGCTTGCTTGTGGCCAGACGTGCATCATACTACAGTTGAACACGGATATATACGAACTCCAGGGGATCGCGAAAGAATTCGATATATCGATAATTCGATATATCAAATATAAAATACGCCTGTCTGAAGATTATCTGACAACTCCGCCCATCACTGAGAGTTTTCAGAAGTCGTGGAAAACGGTAGTTTACCGTTTTGACCCTCAAAGCACGGAAAATCCGAACCGCAGCATGATGACCACCGCACTTTATTTATCTTTGGAATGTCTTTGAGCTTCGCTTTTTTTTTTTTGTCTGCGTCGTAAGGCAAATTGTCTGCAAGATTACAAACACCACAAATGAGAAAATCAACGCTGTGCACTGTGCCACAACAGAGGCGAATAACGCTGACGTAACCTCAGCTGCAGTAGGCGGTTGGGAACGTTGTCAGGCACTGAGTGCCGTTATCTTCAGTATCCGAACCGAACACCTCCCCCATCTGGAGGCGTGCAACGAAGTCGCTTTGCACCCGACACGCTCCGGAATAGCCGGGGCGGGTTGTGCTGCATTCGCCTTTACGTCAACGTTGATGCGTGCATCGCCCTCAAAACTACTGCGAGGAATTCCGAACGCCTTTTCAACCAACATCTTTTCAGCAGCCTGCACCCGACGAATTCCCGCCTTCGTTGCTCCGAAATGAATGCTTGGACAAAACAAACATACAACGCCGCATCGGTCCCCCTGCACGAGCCACCAAACCCTCAATCACAGAAAAAGAGTGCCTCCGGTCAATTTCTTTCGCTCCTTTATGTCCTTTCGCCCCAACCACTATCCGCGTTCTAGCTATCATGGAGCTGCCCCTCATGCTGCTCGCTAGTGAAAACAGCTGTTGAAGGCCATCGAAGCGACATAATTGCCGCGGACGCCGCCTCTGTCTCACCAAGCCAGCAGCTCCTGCGATGAGTCAACATTATCATCAACTCCACCCCATCAGAGGAAGCAAACTTTCAGGGGCACCTTCGACGCGGAATTCGATATATCGAATTTGCCCGTGATCAGGAGTTCGATACACGCGCACAACAGCCCTATACTTTTGCATGGGATTTTCAAGGGTATGTTTGCACTGTTCGATATAGACAATAATTCGATATATTCGTGTTCGATATATCCGTGTTCAACTGTATATGATTTGTTTTAGTTGGGGTGGTGGTGGGGGAGTAAGCTGCCACAAAAATGAATGTGAGAATTTAGAGACATATCTTGGCCCTTGTATTAAAGCCGGATTGTAAGAAAGATCGTTTAGGTGCAAGGAACCAAAGAAATAACCAATGTAAGGCTGAGTCTGAATTCATAAAGACAAGTTCCGGGTTTACCGGCTCACTGGCTGACAATAGAACGCCCAACGCAAACAAATACGCATACACGTGGAGGCTCAAAATTTTGGGAGTACAATTGTTACGTGGCGTGGGTGCTCATTAGGGCACAACTTTTTATTGCGTAAGCATTCTTTGCCGAGTACTCCCCAGAGCCGTTTAACACCGCACATTTGCACGAAGATGCCTAATTGCCGAAGTTAACGCATTCCATCGTTCTAACTGTGTAAATAGAATTACTTGGCCGAATTGAATTAAAAATACAAAATACAAAGTATGCAAAGGTGCAAAGGCAAAAACTAAAAAAATATAGAAAGGCTTTAGAAATATAGAAAGAAATGTATACCTTCTATCACGCATTCACACAGAGACGACAAGAATTAAAAAGCTCTTGTTGAATGAAAAAAAAAAAAAGAAAACACACGAGGAGCAGCGCAGCAGCGCGTAGGAATGCTCACGCATTGGTAGAATACTCTCAGAATTTCTGAAAATTTTGTTACTTGCACTCCAGAGGTATTCAAATATGCTAACAGGGTTTTTGAAAATTCCGAGGATGGATATTTACGCTGCTCGTGGAGGTATCGAAGTGTCTTTATTTTTTTTTTTTTTGCTGATATTTAAAACTTTCATAAACGTGTAAAACTTGATTTCTTGGCTTTGCCCCAAAACAACACATCATAGGGCCATCTATAGATGGTGGGTTAACGTGGACTTTTTTACACATTCCTGGAAAGCTTCACAACCGTTGAGATATCGAAGGGATTTTTACTGACGAATGTTATTCATGCAAATGTCAAAACATAATATTACTAATGTTCCCTAACAATATAAACCATTAAAAAAGCGA